>JAEBDU010003749.1:0-10435 GCA_016802625.1 Heliconius numata | reverse complement strand
TTACGAACGATTAGTTGCACTTTGTTTATTATTTGGATGTGACAATCTTAAGAAAACTGTGATTAATTCCACTGATTATACAATATTTTATAGGAACGTTAGCACTATGACGTTTACTAGTTGAGCACCGGAACCGGAATCCAGCAAAGGAAATAGTTGATTACAAATATAAAATACGTATCTCAAGCAATAACCAAGTAGTCCATAAAGTACTATCAATATAAAAATTAAATAACCTCACATAAAGATCGTGCTTTAAAACCAGTATAGGAAAATAGTCAAAGAAAATGCATTGCGAAAGCCTCTTCCAATATTACAAATGAAAAAAATATGAATTATATTTTCCCGTATCATTTATTCTCTACAAACTATCTATGAACGAGACGCCGCGTAAAAGTCACGCCGCGCTCCATTTATCTATATCTTTTGTATGCCGTTAGACGTTCGTACAAAGTTATCTCTACTGAAAATGTTTTCCCACTTACGTATACGATGTGAATATGAAATAAGGATATATATGAGATGTGTATCCCTCAAAGCCAAGCCTCTTTATATTCTAAAGGGTTAATATGAATTGGTAGGCTTTAATTATGTTAATTGTTGATAGTGATACAGTGTTTTCCTGGTTTATTACTGGTAATGCAGTAAATTATATGATATTAAAGAGTGACGGTTGTGTATGTAACGCGACGGTTGTGGGTTCGATCCCCACTTGAGGAAGTGAAATATTTGCTTACGTTTATATTTTAATTTCTTCGCTCTCGTATCGAGGCAAAGCGCGGCGTTGAGTTCTGCCACTCAACACGCAATGCCTCCAGAATTCGGCAGAAAATGGGGAACGGATTGTCTTAACTCTAGGTTCCCTCTGCCTACCCTGCTGTGTGCGGGATACAGCGTGAAGCAAAAACAATGATATTAAAATTAAAGTTGTTTTAGTATGAATAAAATGGATAATATTATTATACATATTTTTAAAAATAACGCAACCTAACTGCCTTTTTTGTTTTGTTGAATAATTTAAAAAGGTTTTCCCGTTTTTGTAGTCTCCCTAACTTAATTTTCAGTAATGAGTTTGTTATAAGGTAGGTTTAAGTAAATTAAATTATAATTTTTGGCTTTTTATCTTGTGTATTTAGCCTCAGGGAACAAAAATATTGTAAATATAAAACGAAATGATTTTCCATTAGTACCTTTATTTGTGCATATGTATGTATATACTTTCATTATTCTATTAAATTATTCATTTCCTAATTTAAAGTAGGCATTACGAGAAAAAAATTGGATGGACAAAATTTTGTTATAAAAAAAAATACAGTCGAATTGGTAAACTCCTTCTTTTGAAGTCGGTTAACAAATGTATGATATTTTCATTAAAGATGAAAAAAAAAATCAATAACTCAGCTAAGTTCTTATACAATACCACATTTATATTCGAATCCCATACCAAACAGACTTGTTTCGTAGATTTTGAATCATAATGGTGTTATAATATTTTACAGTCATTTCCTTTCATAAGAACAGCCCATTTCAGATCTCATCAGTGAGATGGATGTGGTGTTTTGTTTTTTATCGCGGCCATAAAGGCGATGCGTGACCTAAGGAACCACTTTTGTGTAACATTTTAAGAAGTTATTCTTTTTCCCCAAGTTATTTCAACAATAAATAAAAAATAATAATAAGGTTATTATAATTTGCAAAAAAAAAATAGTTTCATTTGTTATTATTTTTTATATTATTTTTACTGAAATATAAAAGTACACTACCTACGGTAGAAAGCTAATTATTTATAGGAGATATTATTTAATCCTAATACTTCATAAACCGATTATTTTTTGTTTTAAGAGTTACTTTTATAATTATTATAAGAAAATCAGATTTTTTTATACTTATTATTGTATGGGGTTCATATTATGTTTTTAATACGAATTAAAATATACCAGACCCCACACCTAATAAAATCGAAGAGAAATTAACGGAAAATGAATGATGAAAATTTCATTTCCTCAATCACATGTGCCCAGCTACGTTTGTCCGGATATTACTGGCTGATGAAAACCGGATATCAGGGAAGTACTGTCGTACCTTTTGAACATGTGGAACCTGTTGACAGTAATCATAATTCTGATTTATCTTTTTACTTAATGTTTTACTTATTTCTAGGTTTTATCTTTTAATCTACTTGTGAAGTAGATTTTTTTTAATGATATTTGTGGTGGGTTTTTTTTTATATTTTCGTTCGATTAATTTTATTGTATTTTATATAATTTCTTTCGGCCTCGTATCTCTAGCCACTGATGTCTTGGACTTCAGTAATTTTATTTTAATATTTGTTTGTATTATAGTAGATACATTTTAAAATTGTAATTACGTCTGTAGTTTTTGCGTTAAAGTGGAACAAACATCCATACTCATTTATAATATTACTGGATTAAGGTACTCAACTACATTAAACAATTATAGAACCGTCGAATGTCTTCGTTTTGTATAAACATCAATTAGAGAAAGCAAAAATAATTATTAAAATATTCAAAAATATTTCTAGAAACGTTGTTTATATACCAATTTCATACTTCATACTTCAGTTTGTCAAATAACAAATATATCTGGAAACTCCTGGAAATTCGGTGAAGATATTTCGGAGCGTAAAATGTATGCTTGTAATGATCGCCGGATGCCCCGTCGACCATTGTCCACGCTTGCAACGGACGGACGAAGCTGTGCCCCAATTACTCGCATAAACGAACTGAATTTCGACGGGAAATATATTTTCTGATACAATTTAATATGTGAATAGGGTTTTAATCAAAGTATTTGTGTAATGGTTGTCAGTTTTTTAAGATTATTTAGAATTTTCTATTTAATGTAGGCACGTCTGTAAATACAACTGGTTGTGGGGTTGATTTCCGCTTGAGGAAATTAAATTGTTTGTATTAAAAGCGTTTATCTTCAATTATAAAATATTTATCTAGGGCAGTAGAGGGAACATAGCAAGACACTTCGTTCCTCAAAAAAAAACTAGAATGATATATAAAATTTTTGCTACTTTATTATCACCAAATCTTACTAAGGAACCATTATCCAACTTAGGAAGTTCCAAGTGAACGAAGGCGGTCATTTGATGTGAAACAGGCACAGATCTCATCTGTTAGTTTAGGCTTGTTTTGTTAGGCGCTAGCACATGTACCAGGCAATTGACTTGTTTGATTGTACTCTTAAATGGAACTACTGGCGATTACTGTTTTTGGAGTAATTTATATGTGATTCTCTTTATATGTGATTTCTGAGATTAGCTTTTGGCTTTATAATGGTTCTATTATAAGATTTTTATTACTTAAATAGGTTCAAAACATTTTCATTTTTCTATATGACGCCTTCGTAAGGATAAGTGGTGGTGGTGGTGGTGGTGGATGTCACATTTACAAATTCGATGTTTTTTCGATTCGGTTCGATTCTCATTCGAGGGAAAGAAACATTTTAGTGAAAACGATTTGGTGAAAAGATTAACGTGGCATTGTGCCTCCACGCAATGTACGCAAATTTATACCATTGATTTTGAAAAGAGCAACTGTTGAGTTTCTTGCCGGCTCTTCTCAGCAGAACTGCCTTCCGAACCGGTGGTAGCTTTTTGTTCATATGTTCATTCGACGATTCAAAAGTGCTTATTATAAGTTTATTTGAATAAAGAATATTTTTAATTTGAATTTGGATTGAGTTAACACTTTTTTCCTCTGCCTATCCTAATAAATGCGAAATAAAGGATGAAGTTGCAGAAAGAAAATATATTATATTTAACAAAGAATAAAAAATAAATTATAATAAAAAAAGTAGCATTACAAAATTGTTTAATTATAAATTTTAGTGGCGGCCAGAGGCTATTTCTATATGACATACTTTGGTACACATGGAATCCAATTTGGTATGAAAATGGCATCCGCGGGAGTACGTGGTATCGATCGCTACAATTCATTCAATTTCCTCAACGTATTTATATTAACGGCACGCTTCGTGTCACGCCTAAATACTTTTTCCGCATTTCTTTTGTTCTATAATTGCTTTTTATTATTGTATATAGGAATAAAATGGAGTCGAACCGTTTGTACGTAGAATTGCAGCAGTATGACAGTAATGTTATAAGAAGAATGGGAAAGGAATTTTTATTCTTTTTTATCTATATAGCAATGAAGGCGCGCCGTTAAGTTTTGCTTCTCAATACGCAATGCCTCGAGAATTCAGAGGAAAGGGAAGTGAAGTGGAGAATGGAAGGAGGTCCTAAGTGTCTTAACACCAATCTCCTTCTGCCTATCCAATAAAATATATAAAGCAATCATTTATACTTGCTTATCTATATATATAAAATCGAAAGGTCACTCACTCACTCATCTCGAAATCTCAGTAACTACATGTGCTAGGAATCTCAAATTTTGCATAGGAGTTACTTATAGGACGTAAGAGCTCGCTAAGACGGGAATTTGCAATATTCGACTTCTAAGGGGTTGTTTTTGGGGTTGAAAGTTTGTATGAAACTTCATTACTATAAATGCTAGGAGTCTCAATTTAGCATGGACGTCACTTATAGGACGTAGGTACTCATGGAGACAGAAATTAATAATAACGTAGTTCACGCAGGCGAAGCCGCGGGCAGGCCGCTAGTTATATTAATATAAGAGAAAAATTTGGTACCTATCCAAAAAATCTTAATTTATCTTATACATTTATAAAAAGTGAAGGTGTCGAAAGTTATTAAAAATTTAAAGTATAACTTAATTAATGTAGCACTCTTTTCACACTCCCACAAAAGATGCTGCAATGCGCCTATGTTTTTATTACCCAAGGCGAGTATAGTATGGGCGAAGCGATCTTTACACGACGACGTTTTACGCTTCGACTTTAATTTTTGTAGGTCATCATATTAATAATACAGTTGTTTTTATATTATCTATATATATAAAAGGACTTGTCCTCACTGACTGAGGTAAGACGCACGCACAGCCGTAACCGCTGTGCGTAGAAACGTGGAATTTGGACAAAAGTTTACTTTCGTAATCTGGACATCCACTAAGAAGGGATTTTGAAAAATTTTAACTCTAAAGGGGTGAAATAGGGGTTCAAAGTTTGTATGGAAAAAAATTTAAATCGGCACCGATTTTTATAAAATTTGAAATTTAGATTTTTAAAAGTATTTAATTGAACACGTGTTTCATTGTTTTCTAGAATTCTCCCCCTAACGGTGCAAATAAGGGGTTGAAAGTTTGTATAGGTCTTTTTTAAATCGAAACCAATTTTTATAAAATTTGAAATTCAGACTCTTAAACGTATATAATTAAACACATGTTTCATGGTTTTCTAGAATTCACCCCCTAAGGGTGCAAATAAGGAGTTGAAAGTTTGTATGGGAAAATTCTTAAATCGCCACCGATTTTTATAAAATTTGATATTTAGACTCTTAAAAATATTTAATTGAACATATGTTTCATGGTTTTCTAGAATTTACCCCCTAAGGGTGCAAATAAGGGGTTGAAAGTTTGTATGGAAAAATCTTAAATCGCCACCGAATTTTATAAAATTTGAAATTTAGACTCTTAAAAATATTTCATTGAACACATGTTTCATGGGTTATTAGAATTCACCCTTAAATACGCAAGCGAAGCTGCGCGCGTCCGCTAGTTTAGCATAAAATGGAAAGCATAGCATGTGACTATTAACGCGACGGCTGTGGATTCTATTCCCACTTGGGAAAATTAATGAAATTAATCGTCAATATTTTCATTACCTCGCTCTGCTAACAAGTCTCGAGAAATCAGCGGAATATGGAGGACAGAGGGTCTTAAAATTAGGTTCCCTCTGCCTACCTAGCTATATGCGGGATACAGAGTGATGCTAACATTAAAAAAAAACTTCGTATTTAATATTTTTAGTTCACAACAGGTGTCTAACAAAGAATTTACACTATTTCGTGTGGAATGCAGTGTGTTATTTTGCGTCAAATAAACCATTTTCCTAAATATCGGCGTAGGGAGCCTTTGATGCCTTTTGTTCAGGTTTAGTGTTATTTTCGTGGAAATTCCAGCCAACGAACGCCTGCCGTGGCTTGCTTTATATTAGTTCTTTGGTATATTAGTAAAATATAAAGTAAAAATTAAAAAATATAAAGAGAAAGTATAAATACATAAATAATAAGTGTCTTAAGAATAGATTCCCTCTGCCTATCCTGCTGTGTGCGGGATACAGCGTGAAGCTGATAATGATAGTGATATATATTTTTTACATAGTGTATTTTTGTTCCGATTAAACGACCTGTGAAGTGGAAGTTGATAAAAACCTATAGTGTAAAGTGAGACATGGAAGAGATATCCAATTTAACTTTTCGCAGCGTTGAAGCTGGATACTATTTTAAAAGTTTTCAGTTCGTTATTTTAAGTTCATAACTATTTTAATAGAAAATTTATAATTAAAATGTTTTAATGACATTTTTAAAACTCAATGGATAGGACGTTAATTGTAAAAACAAATTCTGTATTTTGTGTAACCAGGCTTCAACTCTCTCTCTCTCTCTCTCCAGTGTCCAGTATTAGTCCCATCTGATGGTGGGGTCTGATTTCCTCGTCTTTGGTCTTCAACCAGGCTTCAACTCTATTACCATAAAAGCTCACACATATTTTCATGTTTATTTTCATACATCTTTTAGCATATATTTTAAAACTTAAAAGTCTTCATAAAATCTCAAGATAAATATAGAAAACTTTGAACATTTTTCACGTTGTTGCCATAAAATCGATCGACACGAGGAAAATGATCCCAATATGGCCGTTGAAGAGATAAATGATGTATCCACCCTCAGTTCATAGCGTTTAGCGAGAGAAATATTGAATACTAGCGGACGCACGCAGCTTCGCTTGCGTATTTAGGGGTGAATTCTAAAAAACCACGAAACATGTGTTCAATGAAATTTTTTTAAGAGTCTAAATTTCAAATTTTATAAAAATCGGTGGAGATTTAAAGATTTTTCCATACAAACTTTCAACCCCTTATTTGCACCCTTAGGGGGAGAATTCTAGAAAACGATGAAACACGTGTTCAATTAAATACTTTTAAAAATCTAAATTTCAAATTTTATAAAAATCGGTGCCGATTTAAATTTTTTTCCATACAAACTTTCAACCCCTATCTCACCCCTTTAGGGTTAAAATTTTTCAAAATCCCTTCTTAGTGGATGTCCAGATTACGAAAGTATACTTTTGTCCAAATTTCACGTTTCTACCATCAGCGGTTTCGGCTGTGCGTGCGTCTTACCTCAGTCAGTGAGGACAAGTCCTTTTATATATATAGATATTCATATATATATAGGTATATATAGCTTTCACTGAGTGCCATATCTCAGCTCCTATACCTCCTCAATATTAAATCTGAATAGGTAACAAGTGTTGTCATGTTTAAGGAAAAATGTTTGTGATTTTCTATTAAATTGGGGAAAATACAAGTATACTTCCGTGTCGTTTGAACGAATTAAAGGAAAAAATCAATTATGTGATACAAGTATCGAAATTTTTGATGAGCTTGTGTCAATATTCAATACATATTTGTATGGAGATTTATATTCTGCTTCAAATAATTTTAGATGGTTTTTTTTGTAATTTCAAGTATAATTTTATCACTAAAGAACGAAAACAGTAGGAAGCGATTCATACGATTGGTTACATTTTTAAATTCCATATATGTTTGTAATAACGAAACGCCTGTGTCAAATGTTTAAAAGGAATGTATTGCCTCTATTTTAATTTTAATATCTTGTCATAGACGCTATTTACCTTTTCCACTAGTTTTTTATTTCGGCATTTAAAATAATTACATCTTGGATTAATTATTCGATAACTACGAGGTCGCGAAATACGATATTCGTGTCATTTAATTTTTATTCATATTATAATTAAAAACCTTCTATTGTTATCTTCGCAATACATCGATTTATGCTCTAAAATTCTCAGATAACGACCGAAATATCAGGCATTTGCATCGGCTGACTTTTTAGCTACACTTTCTCTACTAGATATTGCTATTCGAGACATGAGAAACAGAAAATTATAGCTTGTCAGGCAGATAAGGCTATCCGGGACCGGTATCACATAGTTGTGAAACTGGACCTCAAATAAGGAATCCGATTATTATTGATATAAATATTCGTATAAGTGGTACTTCAAACAGTCATTGTGCTATCCAGGTTTTACCAATTAAAATTAATTTAGCTGAAAAAATAATATGAATTATGAAACGTCATCTCTATAGAGACTTATAAACATATGTCACTAGCTGACTCGCCGCTTTGCGAATCAATTAGGCGAAGATTATCCCAACTTGTTCGAGATGACGAGCCATTTTCTCATTAAAACTTCTACGGAGGCCTACGTAACGACCTCCTTAATGGGCTACTGTTTACAAAAATTTTGGCCTTATTTATTATCATGTTTATTAGTAAATTTTAATAAAAAAGGTATATTTCTGGGATATTTTAAAAGGTGAAAACGCAACCCTTGTGAGAACACTTTGGTGATTGTCAGTCCGTCTGTAAAGAGGGTAAGAGGTACAAAGACGGTGTCACGCTGATATTAGAGGTAAATAATTTGAAATTCGCTACGAAGTTGAAACCTATGGGGTACTTCCTATGGTTACACCCTAGAAAAAAAAGAAAATCTTTTACTTCTTGTTGACCTCCTGAAATTAGAACGGAACCCTCCGTAATCGAGTTCGACTCTTACTTGATCGGCTTTGGCGTAAAGACAACTACAATTACTAGCTAATAAATCAGCAAAAAACATCTATAAGATTACATAATTTAAAAAAATATTAGATATCATAATTTATTTTTCTTCAATGACAAACTTAAGCATCAGTAAAGGCGTAAATAATTAATTATCCATAAATTAAAATTAATTCAATTTTCAAACTACTAAAATAACAGACAAACGGATATATTTCCAAAATAAAGCTAGTTGACCCACATGTCCCGGGGAAAACCTTGGACTAGTTTATTCGGGGAATTCACTTATAGTCTCATTGCGACGGCCCTAAGCTCTCATTACTGACACTTTGAGAATACTAAGCTTCTATATAGCGGTCTTTGGAGGAAATGGCTGAGTTCATACGAAATAAGATAAAATAAACATGAACAGCTTAAATGTATTATATTTTTTTATAAAGTTTAGCTGAAATATTATTTGTGGGTTTTTGTTATTTGATTTTTGGTTTAGTGGATCTTTGGTTACTTCTTATGGTGGTAGGTTTGATTCTCATTTCAAGAGGTATTTATTCAATAATGTACCATTAATATGCTAGGCAACAAAATATGTTCTTTATACGTTTTACTAGTTCAAATTGCTAAATAAAAATATTACTATTTAT
This sequence comes from Heliconius numata, assembly GCA_016802625.1. Taxonomy (NCBI): domain Eukaryota; kingdom Metazoa; phylum Arthropoda; class Insecta; order Lepidoptera; family Nymphalidae; genus Heliconius; species Heliconius numata. The sequence goes on along the minus strand of JAEBDU010003749.1, from coordinate 1,042 downwards.
TAGAAATAACTTACTATAAGCTATACATATTTAAAAAGAGGAATATAAGAAAACTGTTCCCTAACAAAATATATAAATATAAATTATAAAGTTAACCCGCGTTATCCGCTTCCCTACTTTTGTATGGAAATATGTCTATTCAAGAAACTTCCTCCTACGTACAGCATCCCCTTCGTTTTAAGTAAAAAGTCGACAATTTCGAAACGTCCCTGGCACACTGACTCATTTTCTATAGTCCAAATTAAGGTTGGCATTTGTATAAAGTCGAACAAGTTTAAACTGGTTACTGAAATCGTTAGCTGCAACTGTTTTTATAAAAGAGAATTAAGTCGTTTCGGTAAAGTGTTTTTATGGAACCATTAAGCTTTTTGTATTCAACTGGTTTCAAATTAAAGAGTTGCGCCGCTTTTTACTTTTATAGTCAAAGAAACACGAAAAGTTGTATGAGATTTTATTATGTGGAAGCGTTCATCCATATACGTTAACTACTAAAAACCATTCACTTATTATTTTTTCTTATAAATTATAATAATCATATACATATAAATTAAACATCTATATATATAAAATCGAAAGGTCACTCACTCATCACGAAATCTCAGAAACTACAATTGCATAGGAGTTATTTATAGGACGTAGGTGCTCGCTAAAACGGGAATTTGCAATATTCGACTTCTAAGGGGTTGTTTTTGGGGTCGAAAGTTTGTATGAAACTTCGTTACTACAAATGCTAGGAGTCTCAAATTTTGCATAGACGTCACTAGGACGTAGCCATGGAGACGGAAATTAATAATAACATAGTTCACCCGGGTGAAACCGCGAGCGGGCCGCTAGTATATACATACAAACCTTATATATTAAAATAAATATATGTAATTTTTACTATAAATATATCTTTATAAACGCTAAGATATCTTCCAAAAGGTCGTCTAATTATATTATTTATCCACCACCAGTTCTGATGGTCAACCCTAACTTCCTCTTAGAAATAACCGGCATATCAAAGACTTTCATTTCAAAAGACACCTCGCAAAGACCACTG
>JAEBDU010003747.1:0-14528 GCA_016802625.1 Heliconius numata | reverse complement strand
AAAATCTTAGAGGAAATACAATGTTATAAAGGAGCTGGTAAAGAAATTCGTGAGGCTATCGCAGACCCATCAACAATAACGCAAGAAAGGGCTTGGCGCGCCGTAAAGCCATTGGTCGACAAATTGCTCAGATTTTATAACCACTCCTTGGAGCTAAAACGCGTAAGTTTATTTTCTATGTTTATATATTTATTACACTTTTTTACTTATAGATACCTACATACAGAATATAATAAATTTTTCCTCTTTTGATTAGTAATGTAATGATCAAACATATACAATTTAATATATTTATAAACGTTCTATAAATTTAATTATTAATCATGTAACATAGGAGGAAGTTTTACTTTATCACTGACAATATATAAGTCACAAAATGATAACATTTTCACAAGATATCGGAGCTATCATGTTTACAATGCTATACTAACTTCCTGGATCATTGCTTATTATGATTGTAAATAAAAAATGGAATCACCTTTTATATTTCTTACCAAGTAAAAATATTGATTATATTGTGTTTTATGTGGTTGTATGTCAGTGTAGAATTATTGTTTATATATATTAATATAATGCATTTGTACTGTCTGTGTGTACTAATTTTAAGGGTGTCCATTCTCCACTTTTGTGTATTGCATATAGAGTGGCGAAACTTAAACACATTTTTTCATTTCTTTTCAAACTTATAACCATTGAGTTTACAGTCTTACTTCTTAACATCAGACAGAACAACAAAGCCATTGTATCATTATAAAATTATACTTATGAAAATCTTTTCTTCATTTAAATGTTAAATGTAGGTAGTGAAATGTTGCTTTATTTATAAATACATTTTAAATGAGGCGAAGGGTGTTAAATCATCCATTAAAATGGCTCTCTACAATGTAATGTTAGAAGCGTGTTAAAGGTTAAACCTACAATTAATAAACATGCTGATATATGTATTATGCTAGTCTATTGTCTCTTGTAAATATTTTTTAAGTTATATAATATATAAAATAAAAGTAAAGACTAAAGAATTGATATCATCTTCATCTACACAATACATGATGCATTAATTTAATAAAAACCAATAAAGTGTTAGTTGTGCTGGCCGTCTGAGGGTTCCAAAGCTTCAGCATTGTAGTTTAAGGGCAAATGTGTGAAGAAACAAGCAAAGAATAAATTTTATAACGGTAGAGACATATCATATGGGTAATGATTATGGGACAAATTTCATACAAAATGCAGCAAAAGCGATGCATAAGTACCCGTATCTTTTGAGTGCGTTTACTTACAAGCTTGATTTTGTGTGCTCTAAGGACCAATAGACCTAAATATTTGGCATTGATACCATCTCATACCTCTGCGAGATCTCAACGCAAATAGTCTTTATAGACCGACAACAATATAATCCTATAAAAGTTGCATGTTTTTTAAAAAAATACGAGTTTTTATAACAAACTATTATCAATATAAAAATGCAGAAATATTTTCAAGTAGTAATAGTAGTAGTACATTAATATGGAAAATAAAAATAAAAAGGTACTTAACATTTTACGCACTTTATCCACGTATTACGTGTTAAGTGACGAGAAAACGAAATTTATATATTTTAAATATTAGTATTTCCCCGTGCAATAATCGAAACTACAACCACCGCGTTTACATAGCTATATTTTAACATTTTCCAAGTTAGTAAATATCAACAATATTTTTTTCCAAAATTGACTCGCTACCGCAATAGTGGTCGCAATGCAGATACAATCAACAAGGGTTCTATCGTATATCTGTTGTAATGAAAATATTCTGTTGTTTATACTTTTTTTATTATTAAAAGTCGGTTAAAAATATCCCTCATGTAACATTCACTTCACTTGTAATTGCGTAATGTTTATGATTCACTTTAATGCCTTAAAGCATGATGTTTATTGTAATTATCATATAAAAACATATAAAACTTTGCGTTTTAATGCCTGTATATTATAGTGCAGCAATCGCTTAAAATAAATTTACAACATGGAATACCATTCTTTGAATTACTTGAATTACTAGAAATATAGATATATTATCTATATTTCAATACAAAAATTATAAAGCTAAAGAGTTTGTTTGTCGCGCGCTACTTTCAGAAACTGCTGGTTTGAATTGAAAAAAATCTTAATTTTGAATAGTTCATGTATCGAGGAAGGCTATACGTTATATTACATCACGTACAGTACGTTCACCAAGTTGTGGCCGCCCTAAAGTTAGCTGAAGATGGCTGCGCAGATTTCATTTTAGGATTTTTCATTATTTTCTTCTCAAACAATAAGCAAAGGTTCAGAAAACTTATCTTCAGGGTAACCACGATTCGTTGACCGTACTGTAACGCAACGTACCTGCGGTCAGAGTCACCTCGGGCACTTCGAATGCGTCTTGACACAAACACTTATTGTTAATTATTTCCATTTGACTAAGAGGACGAAGCTGCAGATAAAAGCTACAGTTACATATAGTACTATAAGTTACATATAGTACTATAAGTACTATATTACGTGTAGGTACTTACTATACGAGTAGGTACATAAAAGTACTATACAATTCTTCCAGTAAAATATGTTAGATATAGGCCATTACGTGACAATTATTCGCAAGACTAGTAAATTGAATTTTAAAAATAAAATCAGCTTTACGCTGTATCCCGCACACAGCCGGGTAGGCAGAGGTAACCTAGTGTTAAGACACTCCGTTCCCCACTTTCTGCCGAATTCTGGAAGCATTGCTTGTTGAGTGGCAGAACTAAACGCCGCACTTTGCCTCGACACCAGAGCGAATCAATGGAAATACAAACGTAAATAAATATTTATGATCAAATCACATCGTGGATGATTAAAGCCATCTGTATCCTATGTTTGGTTGAATGTGGCAATCATTCTATCAAGCGAATATGTGAGTATGGGAGTCGAGTGAGAATTTAAATAATATTTAATACTTCCTCCTTGCTGTAATAAAAATTGATTTAGTTATGTATTTGTCGTACAAGCTTTAAAAATATGTATCTTTATTATGTATGATGCCATTTTCCTATAAACAGAAATTAATATTTTAAGTGGGAATTTCTTTTAACAGTTTATTTTCGCCCAAAGGAATAAAGAGACAATTGTAGAATATGTTGACTAAATTCCCTTTAAAATATCAATTTCCGTAATGTTATTTTAACAAAATATGTGATAAGTATGCTTTCTTTTGTCACGTTTTTCATATCTTACAAACATCATACTCCGTTTAAAGTAGGCGGACACTCATACAATCTTATCTGTTACATGCTAGCATACGATCTTGAGATTGAAAAACATATATACATATTTATGGCTTATAAGCTTATAGGAATTTAAAATAATTATTATTACTAAATATAAAAGATTCAATAGACTGATGTACATTTTACTTATAATTTCTACCATTTGTTGATACACTGTTTAGAAACCCTAAATATTATTTATGTACTTATTTAGCCTATTTAAAGTTAAACGAAGCAATCCAAGGATAAAAATAAGACCAGAACCATTTTCTTTTTATACTCGTATGATTTCTTTTATACGTTGAATCATCTTAATATACCTACGACATACTACATCGGTAGTCGACACTGTTAATTATACAGTCGCTATAATATTTATAAAACCACTTTATTTCATAGTCTAGTTATAATATTAGATATAATGAAAAACACAATTTTTTTATTCATAGACCATATTATATATTTATTCTTTATTTTTAATTAAAGCTAAATAAATAAATATAATATTTCAAACAGCACGTTATTATTCTCCTAGAAAACATGGACATTACTCTTTTTTCTTTTGTCGACTGATAATATCTGCTGAAGAGAACTTCATAGTAGCTAATTACGTATAAAAATGGCAAGCCTTTTAAAAAACATTGCATTCAGCGTATAATTATTCTAGTCTACTCGCTTAGCATCTGTAAAAAGATATAATATCACTATAAGATACATAATCATAGACAAAGTAATTAGGGCAAAATCTCACGTTGTAAGGTTTATAAAATATATAAAGGAAAATCAATTTTCATAAGTTCAAGAGGCCACTTGTGGGGCACTCGCATGCGACAGGTTGTGGGTTCAATCCCCACTCGATTAAATGTAATATTTAATATTTTCATTTCTTCACTCTAGTGTTGGTTCTTCAAAGCAAAGCGCGGTATTTAGTTCCACCACTCAACTTAACCCCCAGATTTCGGTGGATAATGGGGAACGGGGTGTTTTAACACTAGCGGGGTGTTTTTTTCCTCCGCATACCCTGTTGTATACGGGATACAGTGTAACGCTAAGTAAAAACCATTCTTAATACATATTTTACACAAGAAAATAATAACATACTACAGTTAATGCTAAGATTTATTTATTTTCCTTATAAGTATAACTGTTATTATCATTTTCCATTAATTATTATCGCCTGACTAAGCGTCATAGAATCCTTCTGCATGAATAAAACAAGCAAACAAATACGGCTTTGAGTCTATTACCATAAGCGAAACACTCGATGTATAATATATATTCGTTTGTCAATAGACAACTACATTTAATTTGTGTGTGAAAGAAATTTCAAATTATATATGTACGATGCATTTTACGATATATATACTTTTTTTATATTATTTAACGACTACTAAAACTACGTACCTAATCACATCTAGATTATACGCCCTAATTGCAATTGCACCGCTTAACATTTTATACCATTTTTTGCAAGTGTAAAAAAAGAAATGAACACCATTAGTTTGTATAAACTGTGCCATTTAAAAAATAACTCATTTATCTATACATATAAAATCGAGGTCACTCACTCATCACGAAATCTCAGAAACTACATGTGCTAGGAATCTCAAATTTTGCATAGGAGTTACTTATAAGACGTAGGTACTCGCTAAGACGGGAATTTGCAATATTTGACTTCTAAGGGGTTGTTTATGGGGTTGAAAGTTTGTATGAAACTTCGTTAATACAAATGCTAGGAGTCTCAAATTTTGCAAGGACGTCACTTATAGGACGTAGGTACTCATGGAGACAGAAATGAATAATAACGTAGTTCACGCAGGCGAAGCCGCGGGCGGGCCGCTAGTATTATATATGCACATACGTAATATAAGCAAAGCTTAAGTCATAGCTTATACTTAGAAAAGTTGACTCGATTGACAGGAGGTGGTTTACACCAAGAAAAACCTATAAACGATGGTTTTTAAGTGCGCATGAAAATTTACCACCATTATTTCTTCCAAACAAAATTATACCTACAATTCACGTATTTTAATGTTTTAGACAGTAAACGTCAGGAATATTGATGTTCGTACGGTGTAATTAGAATTTATTCGTATACTAGCTGTCTCAATCAAAAGCGATAGATAAGAAAGAGAAGGCAATTGACTATTTCCGAGTGTGTCGTTAACAATGCCTTGCATGAGCAACGAATAGAGTACCTTATTAGGTGTTGTACGACTGCACGTGCAGTTTCGCAATTTATACAATTATGTATTAAGTTATACATATATATTTTTATATTTTTGACTCTACGCCATATCCTGCAGATGGGCAGAGAAAGCCTAGTGTTAAGACACTCCTTTCGAGACATTACGTGATGTGTAGCGGAATTCAACGTCGCGGTTTGTCTTGTTAAGAGGAAATATAAATATTAAATTATTCATACCTACATAAAAGTCGCGTTTACTGTCACATGTTCTGCCACTACAACCTTTAATAAATGATGACTCAATTATAAATTATGTTTGAAAAATATTAATAACAGAACAAAATATTAAATAAGGATACACATGTTTCCGTGAACACCGGGAAAACAAATTTCATATAAGTACTTAGATATTATTATTGTCAAAACCGATAATGCTAGCTAGGATTATTAATACTCAATATGTACCTAACTCTGATAACATCTAGGGGGTAGTAATTTAACATTTATTTATTTCATTAGTACTTAATTTTTTCTTAACTCTGAGTCTTATCTAAATACTTATTGATGGTTAGGTCATATCAAAAACATGAAATATCTATTATTAAATCGTTTTTTTTTTTATTATTTATACATTATATTTTTTAATATAATACTTTTAGTAAGAAAATAGATAATGTAACTCATTTACAAATATTTATAGAATGTAACCAGTCATATTTCCACGTTGACAACCAGGTGGTTCAAACGAGTTAATTTATAGAGCAGCTGGTCTCATTCATCCCGTTTAGATGGCATGGTATGCACCTGCATTCAGAAACACCTTGAAGGATAATAGCTCTTGAATAAAGTAGTGTATATGTACTCGTAACATCTGCTGGACCTGCTGTCGTTCTTATCAGAACTTGTTTTTTTTTGTATAAAATTAATATCAATAAATGTAAAAACTTTATATTTTTTTAAATTAATATTAAAATTAATCAATATTTATACTTGTTTATTATTTTCATTACTTCGCTCAGATAGCTAGTTGAATTCTGCTATTTAACACGCAATGTCTCGAGTATTCGGCGGAAAGTTGAGAAGGGAAGTGTATTAATGGGAACAGAGCGTCTTAAAACTAGGTTCCCAGGTTCCCTCTGCCTACTATGCTTTATCCGGGATACAGCGTAATATTTTATCTTATTTACTTTCTTACTTAGCAAAGTAAGACTTTAAACTTAGCAAAGATTTTGTTATCTCAACGAAACACTTGCTAACATAACTGGACACAATTATTTAATATCTCTCTCTACTCTACAAGACGCCAACTGCCACAAGTAACTAAATGATGAAGTACACCTAACCGCATCAGATCTATGGATATTAAATTCCAATCCGCTTCTATTATGAAATGTGACCTTTCAAAGTTGAAGTTGTCATATGAAGTTGCAGAACAGCTCGGAATTACTACGCATTTTCTCTAAATGGGATTCAGGTCACTGATTTCATTCTTTTATTTAAGTATCTGTATATTATAAGAGTTGTGACGAAATATTTCTGTAATTTTTATATTATCCAATACTATGGGTTTATTGTAAGTCGTAAATCTTTTGAAATTATTCGTTATAAAAAATTATATATTATTGCCAATCTCAAGTAATAAATAAATCAAATTAAATTAATTAGCTTCACGCTGTATCTCGCACACAGCAGGGTAGGCAGAGGGAACCTCGTTTTAAGACACTTCGTTCCTCAATTTCTGCCGAAGTCTGGAGGCATTGTGTGTTGAGTGGCAGAACTCAACGTCTAGCTTTTCTTGGACACCAGAACGAAGAAATGGAAATATAAACGTAAATAAATATTTCGCTTCCTCGAGTGGGCACCGAACCTAGAACCGTCGCGTTACAGTTACACTCTCGTGTCGCTGCGCCACGACGGCCTCGAGTAATAAAAGTGTTTAATTTTTACATATTTATTACGATATTGAAGTAGTTTTTATTGCTCCAAATTCTTTTTTTATGGTGCACTGCAGTCTTGTTATTTCATTTTTGTCTTACTATTTTTGTCTTTATCTTGCAGTCAGTAGCAGTGATAGCTGCTACTACATTGCTATCTTCACGGCTATTTTTAATCTGTACTTGCAAGTATATCTCAATGAGGGTAAAAAGAATATCGCCGTAAAAAAACATACTATTTCTTTCCGATTGTCTGAAGCGGTGGATCGTGAGGTGGAACCAAATTAATGGTGCATGCGGGACGTTGCACTCAGAATGCTCACTTTCCGCTTGTCTGACAATTGCATAAAATTGCAATCCAGATACGTTCATTATTTAAATAGTATCAAGGACTTTGTTATAGGTATTGTCAGCTTAAATCAATTTCACGCTGTATCCCGCACACAGCAGGATAGGCAGAGGGAACCTAGTGTTAAGACACTCCATTCCCCACATTCTGCCGAATTCTGGAGGCATTGCGTGTTGAGTGGCAGAATTCAACGCCGCGCTTTACCTCGACACCAGAGCGAAATAATAAAAGAAGAAGAAGTAAATAATTATTTCACTTCCTCAAGTGGAGATCGAACCCACAACCGTCACGTTACAGTCATATGTTTGTACAGCTGCGTCACGACGACCTCAGCCGTCGCCTCAGCCTCACCACGAGGTATTGTCTCTTCTTGTCTAATTATACTTATGTAATAAACTTTTATTTCATATCTTAAAATGAGGGTTTGGATGTTGAAAATAGGTTAAATTATTGTATATATGCAAGTAGGCTGTAGAATCATTGTTGAACAGAATAATGGAAATATAAGTATAATAGAAAAATTATAACGACCTCGTTTATATTCACACACGTAATGAATGTCACTACTTAACTATTTTTTAGTTGTATATTGCAATTTTTTTTAAGCTATAATAAAAAATAGATTACATTTTGGGAGTCTTGCAATTCTTTGTCTCAAGGTCCCCTGGGTACACCACAGGGATATCCTGAACAAGAGGTTTACCAGCTTTAGGCGAGTTTTAATCCAAGATGTCACAGTAATATGAAACCAATTCTGCGGCATTACATTGTAGGCTGCAAGGATTTCCGTTGAATTTAAGTGGGTAGTATCAGAACTAGTCTATGCTGGTGAAGCCCAGTGTCATACATTTGCCAGGTAGTGTTTCATCAGACTAGATGAGGATCTGCTTAAATTTATGTGGCAATAAATAAAATTGGGCTTTTATCTTATTTATGAAGATTTTTTTTTTCTTTTTATGTTACAGTTATAGTTTACATAGAGAAAGAGTGCAGCATTTTGATATATTCTAAAAGTATAACAACACAAGTAAGTGACAGACGTGTGTTACTTTGGCCACTTGTTTATCCATGGCGCCTAAATTCGTTCTCTATATAAATTATTGCAATTAAATTTATAATACACTATTTTATGCAAGAAGATTTCAAAAAAACTAAAAGATAACAAGTACTAATGCTGTTATTTACATTAAAGAGAACAATTACATAACAAACCAATAAAAACAGTTTGCACACAGGAATCTGTATACGATAGATGAAAACATTAGATAGTTCCACAACTTGAATAGATTTATCTCTGCAATTGAGATCTAGATAATAATCGACACGTCAACTCCAGAATTGCCTTCATTATCAGCGCACTGAACGAATTCCTAATTGTACGGCAACTAGTGTTAATTTAATAAGTCGTTGTAATTTAATATAAGAACTTCTGAGTAGGGTAGGTATCTTCTATATTTATGAAATCGAAAGGTCACTCATTCATCACGATATCTCAGAAACTACATGTGCTAGGAATCTCAAATTTTGCATAGGAGTTATTTATAGGACGTAGGTGCACGCTAAGATGGGAATTTGCAATATTCGACTCCTAAGGGGTTGTTTTTGGGGTTGAAAGTTTGTATGAAACTTCGTTACTACAAATGCTAGGAGTCTCAAATTTTGCATGGACGTCACTTACAGAACGTAGGTACTCATGGAGACAGAAATTAATAATAACGTAGTTCACGCGGGCGGGCCGCTAGTAGTTTAATAAAGTATTAGTCCACATTTAATATAATGTACGAATTAATTCGTATGATATATACAATTGTATTTAAATTCATTTAAAATGAATATTAAGTGTGTATATTAAAGAAAAAAATATTTAATAACAGACAAAATATGTGTTTAAACAACGTTTTTTTACTTAGATCCGGGATACGCTATAATTATTAATGATGGATACATTATAATTAATTATTAATAATTAATGATATCCTATTACTGTATAAATGCTTCACTAGTTCCCTGCCTTTAGTTCTTATCACTTTAATTATATATACGAGTACGTACTGTACAGTTTTTGTACGCGTTGTTAATTTAATGCATTGCTTAAATTAATGATATTATTTCCTATTTAATAGTATGTCGATTAACGCGATCAACGTGCTAAATAATCGTAATACAATATGAACTAGCCGCTTGGCCTTGTTGTAAATATCTCCTGAGTTGAAATTTGTGGCTTAGATCCTCATTTTATCTAGTATTGGTCTTATTTCTCGAAGTAATTTTATCTACAAAATATGCTTATAGTGTGCGCATACCTATATATCATCATACATATTGTATTTAAATATTATTTTATATTTCAATAATAACTAATACACTAAATAAGTTAAAAAAAATAATTTTTACTGTTTATTCATATTCTTTTAAGATTTTCTTTACGACCATTTCATAGAATAATAACAATATTTGTTAGTTTTTCAACAAAAAAATATTGCCAGTATTAAATTAAATGTAAATAAATAATAAAATATGAACTATTTTCGTGATGTAAGCTAATAATTTTAATAACATAATTATCACAGAACGTCTTTCATATCATTTATCTTCATACCAAGCATGCCATCTTGTCTGGTTTACTAACACTACCTACCTTGACCTACATTGCTCTTGTTAAATCATAGTTTATGTATAATGAAAATATAACTTGTCAACAAAATGTATCTAAAATATGAAATAACAACTGAAATTATCTTCGTAAAATCATTTCTACTTAATATTCTAATGTTAAGTCTAATAAGAAGCACGTAACCAACCAATATTCTTAACCAATAGAATATCATTACTAAATTTTGAACACGTGTTCACATCGCCTTGGTACCATTTACGGAATATGACGTCATTCGAAACTAATCCCGCTTCATCCTTTACTATGTTTAGAAGCAAATGTCTCATAAAAAATTATCCATATGAACAGAGAGAGAAGAGTGTTAAATTATTTATTGTGACCTCATACGTAAATCGATGTAAATCTTAACCGTTTCCTTTGTAAAAATCTTTTTTTTTTATTTCTTTTTAGACCATAAATTCAAATTTAATTGTTAATTAGCAACATATGTAAAAAGTTCATTTCTTTTATATTCACTCCATGTTTCATGTAAAAGTGGAAACTTTATTGGCAAATGTAACATAGTTATGTAGTATTCTAAAAAGTATTGTAAAAGCTGTTTGTTTCCCAATTTAAATTAAATAAATAAATAAATATTGCACAAAGCAACTTTACAGAAAACTATTTTTATATACGAATTAACCGAAATAAAAACAATATCAATTCACAGTCATAATTTAAGTGAGAAATTCACTATTGCAAAATATGTCACCGATTGAGGTTAAATCCGTTAAATGCGTCATGTAGAGGCAAAATCTTACTAATTTGCAAACCCATCGGGATGCGAAGTCGAAAACGACCGCAGCCACGTGACTCATGTCTTGTGATTCACCACATTTTATATAAAGCATACAATCGCGGGAGCTATTGTGCTCGTAAATAACACGCCAACCACAGTACAGGTACCTACATTGATGTCGATGTTGGTTTGCGCTCACTTTAGAAATATTATATTAATCCAATTGAACCACTGCTTAGTCGTTTTTCCAAGTCAATCAAAGGATGTTTTTTTAATTAATTTAAATTCAAAATATTCTTTATTCTAATAAGCAATTATTATAAGCACTTGAATCGTCGAATGAACATATAAACAAAAAGCTACCACCGGTTCGGAAGGCAGCTCTGCTGAGAAGAGCCGTCAAGAAACTCAACAGTTGCTCTTTTCAAAATCAATGGTACAATCTATTACATTAGCTGGCAGCTATCCTGCATTACATTCGATAGACATTAATTCCATACATGCTTATTCTCTAAATATTCTTGAACAGTGTAATGCGCTTTACTTGTTAGAATTTTTTAGAATTTTTTTTTTTATTAAAATGTATTAAATATTTTAATCTAAAAATATTTCTATTTAACCAAGCAATTTTTATAGAAGTACAAAGAAAGTGCCGCTTTGTACTTCATAAAGCAATCTTAATACCAAACGTAATATTCCTCTTGGACCACTCGTTTTTCTGAACATAGATTACAAGTTTCTTTTGTTTTTTTTTTGTACCAACGCTTGTAATGAGGTACGTCTGATACAGCCAAGATTAAAATCTTTTAATTAAGTTCTCTTCTTTATTTTGTAAATAACGTCCGCACCAAATAAAGATTAGCTAAGCGAAATAAGTTTTGGCTATTATAGAAAAAAAAATAACCAATTCCTTTTTTACGAAACGTTGGTACATGGATTGTATAGACGTATACAGTAAATTATTAATTAATCTTGCAAAAGTTTAATTCTTATTCGTGTCATTATAAGTCAATAATTAGATTGGATCCTTTCATCACATACAAAGCGTATGTAAATTTAATTTATCAGTATCTACATTCTACATGGATATCCTAGTCAGGAAGACGGAAGAGGCCTAATAGAAATAATTGCTTAATGCTTACCCGTGCTCCCGATGCAGTTGCAATGTACTCGACTAAACAACAACCGCTTCCTGTGAAAAGATTATGCAATCTATTCTGATTTGTCTAACATTTCACATTAATGGCCTATATAATTAGTGATAAATGAATTCCCTTATCAGTTGCTTGTAAACTTTATTTTTCAACAATCATTAACTGGTTTAAACATCACAATTATGTATTTTAGTTTTTTTTTATTGCTGCCAAAATACTTTTTTTTGTTGTTTATAATAAATAAATATTTAACAAATCCCAATAATGAAAATGGTATTTCAGAGGTAGATTTGGCAATGGACCAAAATAAATCTTTTAGTGCTCCAAGTTGCTTAAGTTGCTTACTGCGATCCATACATGCTTCCTGAAGTTGAATTCGTCTGTACTTTGCAAAACAAAAAGCAATTGCTAGTATCTTTGTTAATAGCAAATATTTTTTCAATTGCTTCCGCACTTTCGATTTTATCCTTGTAACTGGTTGCTGTAATTTGACTTTCAACTATTGGTCGTCGATTCACTTCATTCCATTATAATTATTTTTGTGATTACTGATAACTATTAATATCTGTTTATTATAATATTTTCAGAATCACAATTTCAGTATTGTAAATATTTTCAAAGATTTTATTTTATCTCTGCAAAAAATATTAATCTATTTCAATTTCATTTAAAATCGATGTAAAACAAACCTAGCAATACTGAAAACCAATTATACCAGGAAGGTGGGTAAGGTTAACGTTAAAATAACATTCTAAAATTGCCACAGATATTTGTTATTGAAAACTGAGTTTCAGTTATGGATGATGAACTCTGAGATTATTTTAATCTTCTTTTGCATAAACTGATATTTTAATATTCTACATCTTTTACTTATTTTACGTGCCAAATTTTGTGATAACACTCCCGCGACACGGTTTAAAATATCTTACTATTTTAATTTATACGTCGTTTCCGTTTCTCAGTTCGTTCAACCGGTGCCAGAAAGTACTGAACTGCCTCACGTCACGTTACAGTCCACATACTACTTCACGTCGAACAATGTGCTATTTAGCAAACCGTCAAATATGAATTGAACTCCTACAGATGCAAAGTAAATAGGTCACAACGTTCAGTGTGCAGAACAGATTTAATTTAATTCTTGTTTGTGCTGGATATGGAGGATATTTTAGGACAAGAAATTTTCGGAAACCAAAATTTTCATTGTGTATGTAACTTTGAAAACAAATTCTTCATAATGTTAATTAAATATCTTCATTAAGTCGAGATTACGTTAAGAACTTGGCAGATTAGATTTAATTTAATTCTTGTCTATGCTGGATACGTTGGATATATTAGGACAAGAAATTTTGAAAACCAAAAATTATAATTATGTATGTATCTTTGAAAACAAGTAATTAGGGAAATTTAGAATATTTATATATTATTGAATTTCTTCATTACCTAAAAGAAAACTGTTAAGTTTAAGACCGGAGTGCATTTTTGGCCCCGGAAGTATTTAAGTTTATTTTAGGTTTAATTATTATTGAAACTTCTGTATGTTTATAAAATAATCTATAATATTAATATTTGTAGAAATCACAACACTTATTCTAATTGATAGTTATCTGGATGGCCGGATGTCGTATATGAATATTCAAATTTTCATCTCGTCTATGAAGAGCTCGTTAGACTGTCTGTGTCGATTATCGTCTGATGACAATCGTTAAACCCTTTGATGGTTTATTAGTCTTAATTGACTTTGTTCTTCATTATTATGCGACTGCCAATGTAAAATTTATTATTAGAAAAGTATTCTTCTCTTCTGATAAATGTAAAAAAAACTTATATATTATTGTAACATATTAAATTTAATATATTTAGAGTACAAAAAAACTTTGTAATACGGATGTCCTTATTTAAAAGTTTTTTTTACACTAGAGTTATTTTAAGTATTGTTTATTTACAGGTGGTACCGCGACTCCTAGGCTCACTTGTGGGAGGATCCATGAGTCCTACACAGCATTTGGAGCAACAGCAAGCACTTGTGAAGCAATTTGCAGAAATATTAGAATTTGTTTTAAAATTCGATGAACATAAGGCAAGTTTTATTTATAATTTATGCATTTCAAAATTATGAAGAAATTAGTTTTAAACTATGATGGTAGTTTTAAAGTTTAAAGTGAAGTGTTCTTGCTTATATAAACGCCTGTATCTCTGAAGTGTTTGCAACCAAATAGTTGACCTATTTGGCCAAACTCACAAGTCCTCAA
>JAEBDU010003740.1:0-21326 GCA_016802625.1 Heliconius numata | reverse complement strand
AATGACCTCGTAATACATCTAGCATTGTTTACATTTGATTGTTAGCTTCAATTTGTGTAAAGAATATTTCAGTTGATTGTTTTTTTTTTTGTTTTGTTTATATTTTTTTTACAAATTATCAAACATGAGGGATACTTTGAATTATGAAAATGAAACTTTCTGTTTCACATTATTAAAATATATTATTATAGTATAGATATTCTTAGAAAAACATTTCTTTTCTCTGTTAGGTATGTGTGAATCCCCTAGAATTTCGGAATTCCCTCTAGAGGTAATCGAACCAACAAACGTCATGTTTACAGTCAGGCACTGTGCTAGTATTACTACTACTTTTCTTTCTTGTAGTTTTGTTTTCTTTTAGAAGAGAAATTCTTAAAATTTCATTTTTATCTTACAACAAGATTATCTTAAGATAACTATGACATTTGCTATCTTTGTTTTCTCTCAATAAATATCATGAGTAAGTAGTTATTTTCGCTGCCTCACTTATCATATGAAATAAGCACTTCGACCGAGTGATTTTACACGTACAAGACTTCATGTCTAAGTCTAATGTTACTTAATAAATGTTCTGTGATCGTTTTACGATATAACTGTCATATATATATATATCTATAATAAACAATTATGTATAATTGTAAGCACATATAGATCAGTGGATATTATGTACCTACTATAATTATTACTCAGAGATTGCAGGTTCTTTAAAAATATCTTGATTTGAAGCCAGCCGTGGCTCAGAGGCACAAGCGTGTAACTGTAAACGCGACAGGTTGTGCCAATGTCTCCAGAATTCGATGGAAAGTGGAGAGTGGAGTGTCTTTACACCAGATTCTCTTTGCCTACGCTGCTATATGCGGGACGCAGCGTGAAGGAATATAAAAAAATAACAATACAAAAATCTAATAATAATAGTTTTGTAATATAAATATTTTGCTTAAATTTAAATTTAATTAAAATTATTTTTCGATACAAATTATGGTAATTCCGCGTACAATTTGGTTTAAATGAAGAACAGAAATAAGACCTGTATTTATAGACCGCTCTCAAGTCTCAGATGGTTTTTTAATAATCTATGAATGAAAACCGATGCGGTTTATTAGTTATGAACAAGTTATAAACAAACATTCATTTTTGAAATAAAATATTTAAAGACATGTGAAATGTGAAATATTTCCATATAAATAAATATTTCATACAATATTAGCTTTTAGTAAAAGTGCATGATCCCGCCACTCAGACTGTTGAATGACCGTAATCAGTGTTCTCATCAGACATTCACTTAATAGTGTTGTGACGTCTCCGTGTCATTAACCTATGCATGCTATAATAGTACCTACCTATAGAAACATGTTTTTTTAGAGTCACGCTGTATCAACCAGGGTAGGCAGAAAGGAAAACTTAGTGTTAAGACACTCTGTCCGTTTCCAACTTTCCAACGAAATATAGAGACCTTGAGTGGCAACCAGAGCGAGTGATTGAAAATAATATTTCATTTCCTCGAATGAGAATCAAACCCACAACATGCGAAATGATATTTAATATTTTCATTTCTTCGCTAATTTCTCGCTTGCTTGCCAGATTCCCCTAACCCTGTAATGTGCCAGATACAGCACGAACCTGAAAAAAAAAACATTATTACAGATAAAAAATCCCACTGAACTGAAGATTTGCCAACCATCCCCAGTCTCCCCTAAATCTAAATCTTGATCTCAAATAAATGATGTGGTAACAGACCTATGCATAATACGATATGACGTTATTTATCACTTAGGGCCGTTCCACACTTTCAACATGTCACACGCCGTGAAAGTGTTATATGACATGACCTTTATGTCTGTCGCCCACTCGTGTCAAATCTATCAGGGCATAGGATAAGTGATAGAAGTGTTATCATTATTATATTTATTACTAATGTTATTATTACTAGTTTCTTTATGTGACATTTTAGTGGATCATAGATACTATTTAAGAGGATTTAATATTTAAATGAAGAAAATATTAAATAATTTTTTTTTTCAATCTCTTCGGTTTGTAGTCATAATAAACAAACTATGGAAATTGTAAAAAATAATAATTAAAATTGAATAATATAGGAAAACTTATGTCAGTCTATATTAGGTCAGTCCAGACTAGACAGGCCAGTTGTGGAGCAGGTGTACAAGCGCCACAGGTTGTGGGTTTGATTCCCACACGATGAAATGAAGCATTAAACATTTCCTCGTTAATGGGAACGAAGTGTCTCCACACTAGGTTCCCAGGTTCCCTCTGCATACCCAGCTATATACAAGATACAGCGTGAAACTAAGCAAATAAAACAAAACAAATCAATTAACAACAAAATAATAAATCTCATGCATTTAATAGATATAACACTTCTAATGCACTCTCGCTTGCAAGTTCCACTTTTTCTCAAAATTAAATAGCGGAAATGATCGTCACGTGCTAAAATCATCTTTAACCTCCAAGACACATAGATCATTGTCCAAACGCAACGTGAATAGTAACGTTTACGTAACAGATCGATAACGTAAGCTTTAGGCCATTAGCTGTCATATAATTTAGCAAACAATTGCATAGGAGATACTTAATTTTTTTTATATACATATATTCGATCACGACTATGGGTTGGTTCCTCGACCGTATAAAAAGGAAGTAGATAATTGTATATATTATAATAATTGTATATTGAAGTAGTTGTACCCGTTTTAATCAATAGAAAAATCTCTTAATTTTTTCTTTTCAGCCTCACGCTTTATCCCGCACACAGCAGGGTACGCAGAAGGAACCTAGTGTTAAGACACTCCGGTCCCCACTTGCCCCTGAATGCTTTGCGTATTGAGTGGCGGAACTCAACGCCACGTTTTGCAACCACACCAGAGTGAAGAAATGGAAATATACGTTTAAATAAATAAAGAAAATTATTTATAGGAAAGAAGAAGCGTGTATAAATTAATAATTTACAGTATTTTTTTACAAAACTACTTATGTAGGAACAGATGCTAATTACCTATTCTGTAACTTCCGTTTTGTATATTTAATTATTCTATTTGTTTCCATAATTGCTTTCACTAATTACTCAAAGACATTAAAATATTTAATTTATTATGTAAACATAACATAAACTGTTTTATATAACTATTCCACCATAATGTTTCTATGATAAGAAAAAATTGTATGTATAACTTTTTACTAGAATTCGAATGCATATTGATTGGTGGAGTTTAACGCCGCTTAGAACGCATCTCGGACTAATGTAATGATGTATTTCAAAATTCATATATGTAGGTACCCAAAAGTACAAATAATATACGCGTTATATATAGTGATAAAGTTAAACACAAGATGTTAAGAACCGTAAAATGCAGACGTAAAATATGTATACAGAAATACAGACGTAAATGATAAAAATGTACATAATTAAAATGTGAGTGACGTATAATACAAGTTTAGGAGATATTGCGAAAAATACATTTTCGCGGTTTTTTCACACGAGAACAGTTAATGATGCAAGTCACGTAAGCATTGTGCCTAAAAATTATGAGAACTTTAGAGCTACTAAAACTGCAATCTCACTTCATTTTGCTCATGAATATCTGATTGTTTCACTTTTAATGTAAATTTATATGATATTTTTAATATTTTTGAATGTCAACGAGCATAATATCCGTCTATTATTTTTTTTTTTCACAGACAAATCATTAACCCCACCTTGACTTTAGATAGAAAAAGATAAATTTTTATTATTATTTGTCTCTTTTTAATTTTTTTTTGTAATTTTAAATAAATAACTTTTTTATAATTTGTACGTGAAACAAAACCTGATTTTATCAACAAAAAAAATTTGTAAAGCAATTTTTTAACATATCGTATTAAAAAAGCTACTATTTTACTATAATCTATAACAGTAATAATATAGGCACATTCTACAACAGTGGCGACGAAAGGGTTAAAACCACCCGCTGAGTAATTATTACTGGACACGCCACTACTTCATATATAGAGTGACGTGGGAAAGAAATACCAACCCTCAAAAAGTAATAACAAAAGACTGAGAATTACAGTAGTATTATGTATAAGAAGTGGCATTGTTGAAGCTGATGAAGATTTAATCACCCATATTACTATTGATTTTACTTTCATTGAACCTTTTATGTAACCGCTATTTCATTTTCTTGTTAAAATTTAAGTCTTTATGGTTTTTAACTATTGTTATTTTTAGCTTCTGCAAGGTAGTGAGAGGGAAACTGGTGTTAAGACACTTCGTTCCCCATTTTCAGCCAAATTCTGGAGGCATTGCATGTTGAGGGGCGGAGCTCCACCCGACAGTTTGTTGCAACACCAAAGCGAAGAAATGAGAAGGTTAAATAGTTTATTTGCTCGAGTAGGAATCGAACCCACAACCAAGCCGTGCACCTGCGCCATAACTGGACTATAGTTTGAACTAAATAAATACATACATACATGTGGTTAATATTTTATATAGTATTGCTAGTCTAGTATTTATTTGGTATTGCTAGTCTTTTAGCCTTATGATTTTTTATTTTTTATTTTTAGTAAAATTATTATTTAATTTAAGGGAACCAAAGTTTTCTTATAGTTTCTAGGTCTAGGTTCAAAGTATAAAATTAATATGTTATTATTACAATGCGTTGATTGTTCGCATCGCTTGTTATATTTTTTTTTACATACTGAATCTGAGTAAAATGTTTTTTTATTTTCTTAACGTCGCTATATTAGATACAATTTAAGCAAATATTTTACGAATTCACTATAAAATACAATATAATAAACTAAAACTCATAGTAGACGTTAGCTATCAAATATTTCTGTTTTGAAATAACGTTTGGACAGTAAAACGTGACAATAAACGATTTTGTAGTAATAAATTTCCTTGAGAAGTAAGTGCGTAGTGTCTAGTGAATGTAAGTTCATAAATTTAAAAGGGTTGCGTGTATCCAAGGGGACAGATTTTCTAAAACATGAGAACACGTTTATTTCATATTGATAATTTATTTTTATATTTTACTAAAATAGTAAATTTATTACGTTAATATGTTTCTTTAAGAATATTATTAACAACAATCAAAAATATCCTTTGCCTATCTAAGTTTTTTGTTTGTTTTCTTAATGACAAATTAGGCTGAGGGAACCTAATGTTGAGACAATCCCTTCTTAACACCTAAATTTACACGTAGTGGTTCTTAACGCCGCACTTATCTTCTTACATAATGAAAATAATTCATTCCCCCAAACAAATTCGAACCCACAGTTCCATTTCAGATGATAGCTATTTATCACCTTTTTAATAAAAGAGAAGATATTTACAAGCTATTCCTCAGAATTAAATGACAGTGTTTTTTCATATAATTTATTAACGATTTTGAAATTTCAAATCCAGATAGGACAATAGCAGCTAGAAAGCCATGTGAAAAGTAAAAGCTTAGTTTGTACAACCATTATATAAGTATATTACCCGCTTATTATAACTTGTGTGATATGAAATCTTTACTTCATTACACGAACTACACAGTACTACCGTACTATACGAGTATAAACGTAATCTCAAAATTAACCGTTATACGAATAATTTCTAGCACAATAGTATAGCATTGTAACTTAAAATGTTATCTCGATCTTTTAAGATAAAATCATAATGTCGCTTGCACAGAGATGTTCTTATAAACATTTTGTTATTTTTTGTATGGTGAAGCTGAATTTGAAGAAATTGTAGGAATAAAGGGTGTTTTGGAGATTATCATCATCTATGGATAGAAGAGATTTAGAAGAGAGAATAAGGAATTTATAAGGCATTCATTAAAAAAATCATCAACTTAGAGTTTCGGTGGCGATTGTGGGTTTCGGCATTCGGCGTTGAATACGACGTAAAGTGGAGAAAGGAGTGTCTTAACCCTATGTTCCCACTATCCTGATGTATGTATTAAAATTTTGTAATATATAAACAATATATTAAAAATATAAGTAGAAGATATTAATGTTAAAGATTTAGTGTTCTGTAATTAGACTACTAAAATAAATATACGTTATATCTAAGGGTATAACAAAACCCTTTTAATAATAATGCAATGCAAGGATCATTAAAATAGTAAATATTATATCCAAAATGGAACCGTTTGGATGCAGACTGCAGTAATACATCAAGAGGCGAATAATAGAGAGGCATTCTATCACGAAACCACGCTATCTTGATCTTTGTGAATACAATTGTAGCTCGTACAATACCTATATTATTTGCTATTATTTTGTACTGTTGCCAAAACAACTTATTATTATATGGAACTTATGAGCTTTAACTTCTACCATAATTTGATTTATTTTTTTATAATGTTATTAAAATACATAAAATTTTTAATTGATGAATGGATTTTAAATAAGCACTGAAAATTTGGAATTGAAGATTTTTAATTCTATTTTTTCAAGCATTGACTTAAAAAACTTTTTTTGGTTATTTTTTAATTTAACATCCAAATACACGGTAGGTACTTAAGATTGGTTCCTCCGTTCCCCATTGGTTGAGCAACAGAACACAACGCCGTGCTTTGCCTCTTTACCAGAGCGAGGAAATGAAAATATTAATTACTTAATTTCTTAGAGCGGGAATCGAACCCACAACCACCTCTTACACTACGACCTACAATTATAAACTAAGTTCAGCCCATCAAGATTACAGCAATTAGCCTCGCACACTGTGTCGAACCCCATTCCTATTTAAACATCAAGAATAATGGTTCACCGTGCCGCAACGGACTCATGGGAGTAAAATACGTATTCCATACAAACCTTATTCCCTGGTGATTAAGAAAGTGAAAGGAACGGACCCCCGCTGTACTTCCCAATGAAAAATGAAAAATTATACACATTCGTCACCCAGCAGTATTTAACGGACGATGTATTGAAATAAAATAATTGAATGTATGTAATATCATTTATGTATGTATGAGTGTTCTTGTATTGTTGTTTATTCTATTTTGTAACTGTTTTCTTTTAAATATCTAAAATATTTATTTCTTTGCGTGTTTATATGTAACTTTATTATATCTAAGAAATATTAATAATAATAATACTTTATTGCACTAAAATAAACAAAGAATCAGTAGAGTAACAGTAATTACAGAAAGACAATACAAAGTGCAATGGCGGCCTTATCACTAAAAGCGATTTCTTACAGGCAACCATTTGAAAGGCAACCATATTAATATTATATGTGTATACCAACCATGCCTTGAAAATTGAAAAAATAATATTATATTTAGGAAATTAAATTGTTATTTAGGGGGGGAACCTGGGATTTTTTTCATACATTTAATACATATTTTTATTTGCCAACTTTTATAAGTTCTTCTTCCTTTTGACCTAAAATCCTGAAATTGGTACATAGTTAGCAAACATATCCGACTCGCACTTGACCTTTTTATAAACAATTTTCATAAAATGGAAAATATTTACTATAAATACTAATTTCTAATCAATCCAGTGGTATATGGTATGGAAATCCCCATTGTAATTATTATTGTAAGAAGCTTGCCGCAACTTGTTTACAGTGTTACACTTTATGTTATAATTAATTTAAAATCACAATAATATTGTTTGTACTTGTATATGGGTAAATAAAATTAACCAGCTGAATAAGCCTTCTGTCTGTCTACCATAAAAAATACTATTTCAAAATTGAAAGATTTTAACATGAAAAAAAATATTCTACAAATATAACTAATCTTAATTTTAGGCCGTGGTGGTACAGTGGCACAATCTAGTGACTGTAAACGCGACGGTTGTAGGTTCAATTCCCACTCGAAGGAATAAATTATTTTTCATTAATATTTTGGTACTATTTGGTAATATTTGCTAAACAACCGCTAACCATTCACATTCAATCATTGCAATATTACAGTATTACATGGTATAACAGGAGTTTCGCAAACTTAAATTATTTCATTGTTCTAAACAATTGTAACAAGTATTTTTATAAAGGCTTTAGACACGCTCACATTTAATGTTTCATCATTAGAACATCCAAGATGTCGACATAACTAAATATTTTTTGTTGTCAAATATAGATGGCAACTATGGTTTTTAGATGAGGAAGCTGTGAGTTTTCAACATATTAGATAAATGCTTTTTTAGAAATCGTATTAATGGAATAAAAAAACGGGATATATATAACCGTTCAGTGCAGGT
This sequence comes from Heliconius numata, assembly GCA_016802625.1. Lineage (NCBI taxonomy): Eukaryota > Metazoa > Arthropoda > Insecta > Lepidoptera > Nymphalidae > Heliconius > Heliconius numata. Next base: position 13,127 of record JAEBDU010003740.1, on the reverse strand, counting down.
TCAAATCCCGCTACGTTCAAATTTTTATACGCTATCTAAAAAAGTATTTTTTTCCTCCTACATAAGTGTGGACACACTTAAAAAAAATTAAAATATTATAAACTGTTTCTTGCTCTCTTAAAATTGTAAGCATACATCTTTTAAAATTAATAAACTAAAGACTTCGATCAAAATCCGAGGGGACTTTAGTTTTTCTGCTTTTAAATTCTTCAATGGAATTTCAATATTTAAAATACATTTTAATTTTAATATTATTGTTAATTACATGGCTTTTTTACTTCAGCTGTGTAGCATCCATTAAGACACTCCTTTCCTCTTCCTCCCATTTTTCGAGACATTGTGATTTTTTGAGACGACCTCAAGCTACTTACGTATTAAAATTATAACAAATTTTAAGCTTTTTAATAGAAATACAAATAATATAAATATTATAGTCGTTACAACAGAGTTATCGAGTTGTTTTTATTGGCGAGCGGACGGAACACTTACTTATCGTATCCTGTACCTACTGGCGCTGGATTTTCACATGGCGATTAGATTTAATATGGAATAAACGATTTATTTCATGTTTATATTTATTTTTTTTTAAATAAAATTATTAAATATATGATTTAGTAAGTAGTGTTTCATTGAACAAAAATGGAAAACAATATGGAAAAATCGTGAACACATTTTTATATTTCTTGTTAAAATTAAAAAGTTCAAGAAATACCAAAGATTATGAAAAATTGCCCATTTTGTATCTTAAAAAAATAAGCTTGGTTAATTTAAAAATAATAGTTTCTGAGATAAGCGCGTTCAACCTAACAAACACTTCATTTGACTTTCAATTATTGAAGACTTGAGTTCATTTCACACCTTTTGTAAGATTTCGGAATAATTTGATAGTTATGATAGCGGTGTTAATAATATTTACTATGTACTTGTAAATGTCATAGCAATGTCACAACGAATTATTTTAGATGGACGGCTCCCGAGAAGCGCGGGTTCAAATCCCGCTCCGTATAAAATTTTACATATTTTCTAAAAAAAATACATTTTCCTCATATTGTAACTGCGGCTTTACCACTCTCAAATATATATCTAACTCTACGTAAATAACGAATAGAATATTTTTCTACCCTTCTAAACTAAAAAGACAGCTTTAATAGTACCTATATTCTTGCAAAACCACAATATAAGAATAGCTAACAATCACTAGCTATACTTAGGAAGGGTTCATATAAGGGTGTGTATTTAATAAAGAAAAGATACCGCAAATCAACTCACTTATACTGTGAAAGCGGAGAAAGTAATAATAATATTATAACCCTACGAGTTAGACAGGGCTCTATTATAATAGCACTGTACTGTAGTTCTATATTTATTGTTTGTTTGTGGTTGTTTAAAGGAAATGAGTATAGCTAAATATTGTTTGACCGTCGTAGCACAGTGGTAGAGTTGTCGATTCCCTCTCGTGTTAAGTAATCCCGAAATTTTGTGCTTTGCGTGGGAATCGGAGAGTCTTAAGAACCCTGACATTAGATTATTTGAACTTTTATTCATGACTAGCGGACCCGGACGCGGCTACGCCTGCTTGAAATATAAGAATATAATTTCTATAGAAATATAATTTCAATCCAGATAAAATGCTAAAAGTGACTATTATATTTATTTTCATAAGGATGAGTATCAAAATGTCGTGGTAACGGTCGCGTAGCGACGACGGTTGTTATTAACATGGCAGAATAAATTGCATTTCAAATTAGAAAGTACTTTAAAATATATTAGTTTATATGTATAATGTAATGTTATATAGCCTATAGCACTTCTGAAGAATGCAGCCTTCATACAAAACAAAAACAATGTAAATCGGACCAGTAGATCCAGAGATCTTAGCGTTCAAACAAACAAACAAACAAACTCTTCCGCTTTATTATATTAGTATAGATTCACACCTTGAAGTACAAAATAATGAAAAATAAGAAGAATGTCTGCATGGCATTGATTATTTTCATAGGTACTTTAAATGTTTAAAAAAAAGCTTTCAAAATTAAAATTTCCTTATAATATCAGCATCTCTATTATTAGTTAGCGGTTCGTTAATCAAAATTCATTTATAATTTCGTCAAAAACCAACAACCGTCGAAGTGGTGCAAAGTAAAAATCAAATGCAACAATATTAACAAAGAATTTTCCCCCTTCTATTCTATGACAAAAGGCTGATATTAGCATAGCTAGATATAGCTTTTTGCATCCACATTTTAGACAATGTAAATAATTGCGTAGAATCAACTTCGATAGGTACTAATTGGAGCAAAACAAAGAATCTAATTATATATAGTAATGCTCTACATATTTGAAGGTATTTTATTAATCTGTTGATATTTATTATGTTTCTAAACTTGTTTTACTCTTACGAATAGAAATTTAAACGTTTTATCTTACCGCTTTTTATTATATTGAAAGTAATTTGTATTTAAGTTATATTGTAAACGGTGATTATCGATTCAAAATATGGTTTTGTTGATACTCTATCCAGACTTGAAGTGTTTGTTTCTTTTTTTCGCTTCAGGCTGTATTCCGCACATAGCTTGGAAGACAGATGCAACTTAGTGTTAAGACACTCTATTCGCGATGTTCCGCCGAATTTTTGAGCGTTGAATGGCGGAACCCAACGCCAATGAACTGCCTTGGTACCAGAGCGAAGAAATGAATATATTAAGAAATATTATCAAGATTCGTCAACAGTTTAGACGTAGGATTATTACTTATATTTCATGATTTTTCCATACATTCCGGTGTCATGATAAGAACACCTGTAGTATTTTTTTTTATTTCACGCTGTATCCCAAATGCACCAAAATAGATGGGGACATAGTGTTAAGACACTCCACTCTCCACTTTCCATTAGCAATAAATAATTTCAAAGTACGTTAGTAACTTACATGAGTTATATCCAAACAGCTTAAAGCCAGTCAAAAGGGTGACTAGCAGTAAAATAGTAAAATTATGAACTATCCATGCAAATGATGCTCAGATGAGTATTCCCACGTAGTTTTCAAATAGGGTTTCATTGTTCAAATAGTCCCCTTTTTACCCTCAGTGTCTCCATTTAATGATGCAAGCTTAAAAATTTTATGTTTATTTTGTGCTTTTTATCTGTCATTGTGACATTTCAAGGGTGGTTTGGACAAGGGATGGATGATAATTTTTTTTTAATAGTTGAACTTTGCAGTTTTTTATCAAAATGTGTATAGCAGCTAATTTGTTTTACATATTTTTATAATTTTTTTTGGTAGATGTTTATTTAAGCTTTAACGTTTTTCGTTTTGTTGGACTTTTTTGGCTTGAAATGGATACATAGAAAAAATGTTCTATAATGTTTAATATAAATATGCTATTCTTTTATAGTTACCCTTATTGGAAGTTAGTCTCGAAATTGCTTGCCTCGCTTGCTTGCCAAATTTTGACTCGGGCTAGGTAAAGCGGGATTTTCATCTCTGGAATTTTTAGTAGTTTATTAAAGAAAATAATGTAATTAAAAGAGAATTCTTAAAATGAGTGGAATAATTCTCGAAAGAAAAAGTGGGAGCATGTCTTCCTCGCTCGGGACCATTATTCAAGTTCATCTTACTTTTCGTTTATATTAATGAGAAATGAGAGGCATGTAGGAGATATTAAAGAGCTCTTAGTGACTCAAAACTTCATAATTTCTCTTTTATTTTTTGTTAAAAATTTCTATAATAGATAAATCTACTATACTAAACTTAGAGACACAGAAATTAAAATTAATCGGCTTTTTATGATTTTAAATGTAAGAAAAATGAATAGCGTAGGATTCTTGCCATATAAAGAGGCTACGCTTTCGTTTTCTTGTAAATAGTTTCTATTTCTATTTTCTCAATATGGACAATGACATTGTTTAGTAAATACAATTTCTCTCACTTTACGGATAGAAAACCAGGCTTGGGGCACGACGGCCTCTATAATCTTTCTCTGTAAAAAAAACACGAAAACTAAGGGCCTACGTGTCATCAGCCATGTTTCCCTGGAAGTGACCTCCGTGGACCTCCATTATCCTCCGTGGTCCACAAATACAAGTAAGCTTATTCCACAGTTCAATCAAACCAGCATTCCTCTGTCCCAATTCATCTCAAAGACGTCCCATTATAAGTAACCCGACCCGCATTAGAGGGTAATGGGCCATTCATATAATAGTACCGAATTGAACTTCTCTGTTCGTCTTTAAATATATTTTTTTGTTAAAAAATTTAGGGAGATTTTTAAAGTTATAAAATATGTACTTTTTTTTATATTATGTTGTGAAATTGTATTTAATGTTGATAAATTTTCTTGTATTTAAAAAAAAATACAAATTCTCTTTTAATCCTCTCTTTCTGCTAACTTAATTAAAATTATAATTATTTCCTCATATAAAACAAAATACTTGAACCTTATATTATCGGTATTAAATTGATATAAATCTATGTACATATATTGTATATAATTATTTAGATTGCAATATAAATGTGAAACTTATTGAGATGTGTACATATATTGAGTCCAGTCGTGTTGCAGGGGCACAAGTGTGACTGTAAACGCGACTGGTTGTGGGTTCGATTCCCACTCGAGGAAATGAAATATTTTTTTAGTGTCACATTGTATCCCTTACACAGCTGGATAGACATTTGAAAGATTAAGAGTGAATAGAGTATTCATTCTAAAATTATATTAAAACTTAAGATAATTCTTAAATATAATAAAATATACGGTTAAACATTTAATTTTTTATATTTTTTATTATATATTTGCATTATTTATACAAAATACGCTTATTACACAATGTAAATTAAATTAAATTTAATTATAAATACAACAAAATTCTTTAAAGTTGAATGTGTCATGCACCTAAACTCCAAACTCAAAAACGAATACTAGATATAAGCATAAAGCTTAAATTATGTCACGCTCGTTATTCCTATACATAGGACAGTGACACGCCTGCTGTGCCCGCCTGTCATGTCCGAGTGATCACCGTGACATCCTCAGACCCACCACATCGTTTTAAGGAGCTTTCATGCCACAGTTGGTACTTTACTTGGCGGCATGTACATATACGAGTAGATAAGTATTTTTTGGTCACGCTGTATCCCGCTCACAGCAAGGTAGGCACAGGGAACCTAGTGTTAAGCCACTCCGTTCCTCTTTTTTCGCAGAATTCTTTAATTGAATGGCGAAACTCAATGCCGCTTTCCCTCGACACAAAAGAAAAAATAGTATTAAATATTTAATTTCCTCGCGTGGGAATTGAACCTACAACCAGGTGCGTTTACAGTCACACTTTGTGCTCCTGATTCGAACTCCATATCTATACATCAAGCGACGTTGTTTAAATAGATACGTATTACCTACTGAATGCCTAATTAATTTTATTAGTGTGGCAATAAATTACTATTACAGTTTATTAGAAAAGCTAATTTCCTTTTATTAACTTGGTTTACATAATTTTTATAGCTTTTCTTATATACAACATAATAAATCTTTCATTATATGAAATGACTAAGACTAACTATTAGACCCAGATTTACTTAAAAAAGACATTTAATATATATTAAAAACACATGAAAATAAAATAGTCTCTATAATAACACTAATTTGACTCCAAAAGAATGTAAAGTAGGGAACGAAAATGTCTTAAATAATAGAAATGGAGTATCCTAACACTAGGTTCCTTCTGCCTACCCTGAAGCTAAAAAAGAGTAATCCATACCTATATTATAAATCTGAAAGTAACTCTCTCTGTCTGTCTAATTGTGATAAAATACTCATACTATAGAGATACTTGAGGGTCTCGGGATGAACATAGGATACTTTTTTCTCATATTTGTAATATTTTCGATATATACCTATATATTAAAATACTTTAATTTGACATGCAATTTATTCCGCCATGTTAATAACAATCGTCGCTATGCGACGTTGCTAAGCAACGATTTGCAAAGTTTGTTGTTAAAAAACGTCACCCAAATTAGCTTGCTTAACGCATCTCTCTATTGAAAACTGAAAATAATTTCATAAATATATTTAATAAATATTCGTATAGTTCAAGCGGGCGTATAATAGGTCCACTAGTGTATAATATATATATATATATAAACAAATAACACATTTGCATTTAACTCGTTTATGTGTTATTGTGTAACAAAATAACAATTCAACAGATCGTCCTCCTTAGCTTCCATAGTGAGATAGCATCTCTTACGTCGTCGTGCGCTGAAGTAACGAAAGTAAGAGTTCACGAGTGACCCGACACGGTGCCGGTGCCGGTGTACCGTTCGTTAATTATAAACGTCATTTGCGATGCACGGCGATGCGCATGCGCATCTCATACTCTCACTTTCCGTTGCTATAGAGTTTGGAAGCTATATGGGGTATTATATGAATTTAGATGAATTAAAATTGGATTTTTGTGTATGTGGAAAATGGAGATATTTATTGTTTACTTTTATTTTAACTATTACTTATGCACTACCGTTATATCCTGCTCTATCGTAAGTTTATGTTAGTTAAGGTTACCTGTAAGAGATCACTAAAAGTGATAAGGTCGCCCTTGCATGCTACTCTATGTCTTCTGTCTTACTATTTAGTTATGTGTTTGTTTATGTATGCAATAAAGAGTTTTATCTATCTATCTATCTATCTACGCTTCAAGCTGTTTTTTCTTATTGACAAAACCTGTATTAAAAACACAATTCAAATTCAATTCAGTGCCAGCTTAATTATGTTTCATCATATAATAGATACTTTTATTATCCTAAAGAACGTCATAATAAAAATATAAAGCTTTATAAAAGTAAAAACTTCTATTTTCTTCGTAACTCTATATAAAGTTACCACGACCGTTCGCGAACCCCTTTGTTCGTGCAACTTGAAAAAGCTTGTACTTTCACGACTTCACAACTAATTACTGGCGTCTAGTATTGTTCTATTGCAGTTTTTACGCAATTTACCATAACTTTTATTGTATGAAGGAACAAATGGTCTCTTTAATGAATACGTTTGAATTGCTTATTGTGTAACTTCGTAGGAAGATATATTCGTACATTTATTCGCATGTATTCTGCATTATTATTTTTTATATTTTTTTATTCCGCATTTAACAGGGCAGGGAAAGATTAGTGTTAAGATACTCTGCTCACCACGCTCCGCCGAATTCTGGAAGTTCGTGTTTCTTGTTGATTGACGCAACTGAACGCCGCGTTTTGCCTTGATATTAATAGAGCGAAGACATGGAAATATTAAATACTTCATATACATCATAAAAAACTCTTTCTACTGCTTTATATGGCCAGAGGGGGAAATTATCCCAGAACGGGAATTGAAACCACAACTACTACGTTAACAGTCAGATGCTACGCCACTTCGCAACGATGACCTCATTTATTTAATGACAAGCTACAACATAAATCTTTTACACTTTTAAGGCTCGAATAGTCGCGAACATATGTGAATTAAAAGTAAGTCAAGTCAATATAATGTCAGTTTTGTCATCTTGTGCTAAGTGTTCGGTTGTTTGGAAATAGGTACCCAAATACTAGATACCTTAAGTTACCTAGTACCCAGGTATACCCCCCCCTAATGATACCTAGAACCTGGGACCATTAGGTAAGTTATAAATTAAATTACATTACTGTTTCCTTTCTAATATATTAGCTTGTGACTTTTATGTTAACTTTTAACTCTTGAATCGTATATACTCGTAAGTGCATATCAATTGAAGTTTTTACGATTTTTACGATCTTCGCCATCTATAAGGCTAATAACGTAATTCAAATTAATAACGGTAATTTAGTACCGATTACAGGAAATAAGGAAGTGGCTAAGTTGCATTCACCGGAATCGGTAAAATTATTTATTATTATTCATATACTATCGCTTGCGTGTAAAATAGCCAGTTTAAAATTTATTTTAATTAACATAAAATTTAATTTTATAATCTGTATTCTGTTTTAGTGTTAGAGCAAAAAAGTAATAGTTAAAATAGTAATTAGAAGCTGATTGATGATTTTTATAATAACGTGATATTATTTAACAATATTCTATACGTATAGGTAAAAAGTCAAGTAGTAAGTAACAAGATAGTAAGAGATGGCGGAACTGAACGCCGCGCTATGGCAGTACGAGCAACTCGGGGAACCACATCCCACATCAAACCCACAATCATCACATTTATAGACACGTACTGTTCTACTGCACCACCACGACTTTAAAAAGAAACGCCAAAAACTTTTAAATATCTAATTTAAAAAATGGTGCCGAAAGAATAAGAAATTCGCGGACTTCTTTTGGCGAACAGAAATTAATCTATTAGAGACAAGTGGCGATTGCCCTAAAAAAACGGACAGTTATTTATTAACCTTTCTTCTTAAAATTAATAAAAGTAGCTTTCCTAGAAGCTTTTGCTAATACGAGCTAAGTGAGATTGATAGATTAATGTCAATTCTTTTTATTAACCGTATTTTGTTTTTTGATTCAGCGAAAAGTAGGGAACAAAATTTAACTCTAGGATTTCAGGTTCCCTCTACCTCCCCTGCTATTTACTAAATACTTCCGATATTTAGTAAAGCCAAAAGGAACGTGATTTCTAACATCCATACAATTTCAACATAAATCTATGAACTTCGTGACCATATACTAAGAATGCAACGAAATACATTATACCAGTAATAATCGTGTTAAATCTGATATGAACAAAACTGATGAAAATCTACATACACGAATTTCTTATACAAACTATTTTATAATATACTTAGAAGGTTAAACTCATTTATTTATTCAAATTAAAAAAAAACATGAAAAGGTGATATTTTTCTATTTTTTAAATTAAAGTGTGTTTTTTAAATTAAAGTGCAAATAAGCACAGAACACCGATAGATTTGATAGTCTACATTCAGTAGATATGTATGTGCATGCGTTGCCGACGTTGAGACAGACATTGTCTGGCTATTCGGAGGAATAAGGGGAACGGAGTGTCTTAACATTAGGTTCCCTCTGCCTACCCTACAGTATGCGGGATACACCGTGAAGCTGATTGAATTTTAAAGAAACTCTTTTCCATTTTCTACTTAAACAAGACATTGTGTAATGAACGGTGGATCTTAACCTCGTGCATTGTCATACCGGAACAGGAAAACAATCAAAGTAACCTTTATTTTTTGTTTTTAATTATAATAATTAATTAAAACAATAAAAAAACAATATTAACACAAGATAATTAAATTTTCCTGTATAAATAATTTCACCAATCATTTATATTAACTGAATAAAGAACAAATGAGTAATCAACGAGCGACGTTCGGTCGTGACCCTTCCATAGCTGGTCAGTGGAGATTAATATAGGAACTCTTGACTCACTGAAATATATTCGTTCAATTTAGATAGCACATTAAACTTTTTATATGAACTTACTTTGTAATTAGCTGAGAACAATGTATTTTATTGTAAAGAATATCTTTTAAAGAGTATCTTAGTATTTTTTTATGGTTATTATTTATTATCAGTAGCTTATTCAATATATGAATGTATACAGGTGAATTGTAGAGACAGCAATGCTGGTTTACTATTTTATTTAAGAGTTACTTGAATTCTAGCAAGTTCTCATTATTTTAAAAATCAATGCATTTTAACCATCAATAATCAATGCATTTTAACCTTGCATACATGTGTAAAATATATTATTGTATGGAATGTTCTGAGTTTTTATACGCTTCGATATCGCTACTTATAGTAGTTTACATATATCGAAGTAAACAACTAAAAGTAACTTTAAAAAATACTATTAAATTTCTTGTATAGAAATAAACAAGATATTTAGAAATTTAAGTAATGTGGCTCTTACCAATACCGCCATAGCGTACACTCCTTGAGTTATTGCAAACAGAACGTAATCTGTAAGGCAGAAATCTTAATATGTTTTTTTTATTGTATAGATCGACTTAAAGTTATAAGTCCACAGAATATATTATACTTTTACAAATGAGTACGTAAATAATATTTTCAAAAAATGTAAAAATAATTTTATTTAACTCGTATTTAGCTAGATTACATTTTATAACAAGAAAACTGATTAGATATATTAAAAATAAAAAATCTCATCTTATCTCACTTCATCTCTGTCTCATTTTATTATATTTTTTTTTCAGGTGCCCAGATGTAAGAAGAAAGGCACTAGCAGAAGAAACTTAGTATTAAGACATTAGGTTCTCTACGCACTAATTTTCAAGACATTGTTTTCTAACTCTGCGCCTTGTGCTGTTACCAGAGTGATTAAATTAAAATGACTCGTTCCCCTGAGCGGGAATCGAACCCGTGATAGTTTGGTTGACAGCGCTACGATGGCCTTAGTACACTATTTTGTAGGTTGTGTAGTTTATCTTCCTTCTTAGTATTTTACTATTTATTACTATTGGAGCGAGTATCGCTCATGTTGATATCATAACTAAATAATATTAGAATAGACTAACATCCGTTTTGGAATATTAAATATTTTTACTATGTATGACTTAGGGTTGTCAATATTTACGTTGCGTTTTCTTTCTTTATAAAATTATAGATTAGTGTGCAATTTATTTTTTGGTATTATAAGTTTAGAATAATTATAACAATATACTTCAAGGTTTTCACATTTATTTATTATTATTTTAATCAAATATCTTTGTTTTTGTATTATTTTTTATTTTCACGCTTTATCTCGCCGTGAAAGTTTAGTGCAATATATTTCGTTATACACTTTCCGCCTGAATTTAAAGCATTGTGTGCTGAATGTCGGAATTCAATACCGCGGCTTTTATCTTACCAAAACAGGAAAATGAAAAAAAACCTTAATATTTTACTTATAGTAACTTGTTTAAGAAACTAGTTTCTTAATTCAAGAAAAATATAGAAAATACGAATTTAAAAAACATGGAAATTTTAAAGCATATGACAACCCTTGATCCATAGAGCACGATTACTACGCTCCAATATTGACTGTTGATAGGAATCGGATAATCATTATGACTTCCTCAATGTAACTGTTTTATATTTAACTTCAATCGTTTTCCAGCTTCACGCTGTATCCCGCACATAGCAGGATAGGTAGAGGGAACCTAGTGTTAAGCGTGTTGAGTGGCAGAGTTCAACGCCGCGCTTTGCCTCGACACCAGAGCAAAGAAACGAAAATATTAAATATTTGATTATTTTTTCGAATGGGGATCGAACTCACAACCAGTCGGTCGCATTAACAGTTAGACACTTAGGCCACTGCGTTACGACTGGTCTCACGAATTCTTTTCAATGAAATATAAATTATGTTATTCATTTTTTCATTTAAAATTCCTTGAACCCTCACACCAATTTTGTTGATTGCGAACAAATTTATTAACTTCATTTTTATCTTCAATTGGGCGGACAGCAATTAATGACTGTACTCAAAAATGTCTAAAGCAATAACTGTATTTTTAAAGTACAAATATATCATTAAAAAAATGAAATATGTTATATTTTTTATTATTTGATTGTCTTTTTTGAACTTGAATCCATAATCTGTAAATTACTTTTAAGTATAACTAAAAAATTACACTATGATATAATTATCATTCCACTAATAAGGTCGTATAATATTTGTCAGGTTATATTAGAGGTTTGTATGTATGTGTATATGAAATAAATAGAAAAGTTACATATATGAGAAACTCTTTTTTTCCCAATAGGTTAATTATCATCTTAATCATCATTAGGCAAGAAAAAATAGTATTAATTGAATTATTTTTAAAATGTTATTCTTCAAAAAATAGTAACTAAGAATATTTTTTGATATAATTTAGAAAACATTATTCTTTTCTTAGTGTAAAATAACATTTTAAAATTCAAAACAAATAAAATTATCCCTAATACCGATGTTGTATTTAAAAAAGTAAGTATGTCATGAATAAATAACTATAAAATTGAAATCTTATAGAGATCGATTGGTCGATAACGAATTTCTTTATAAGGTAAACGTGAGATCGATTAAAGATATGGAAGAAATGTAGACCTTAAATATATGTTTGGCATATTTTATAAAAGAATATGTGTATATAATTATACAATAATTATAATATAATTGCTTAATTAACTAATACTTCAAAACATGTTTGAAGAATAATTTTTATCTAATAATTAAATATTACTTCATATTAAAAAAGTTACTTTTCATATCTTTGATCTTATTGGTCTTTCATTTTCACATACCACCCGTAAAGATGTCATTATAACAAACCTGTAAATATTTGAGCTACACCTAACCTATAAACAAAGTTGTAAGTATTTATAGCTATATATAACCTATAATTTATATTATAGGTTCAAATCGGACTTAGGGAAATACTATTTTTAGTACTTCTTAGAACTAATGACTATAGGAAAGTGAAGAGTTACCTGCTATACCTAATGCTCTCTAAAAGTCGTCTTAGATACCGTAGTTTTTCAGCTTCTCGCTTCTCTGTATCCTGCACACCGCAGGACAGGCAGAGGGAACAGACACTCCGTTCCCCATTTTCTGAATTGCCGAAATCTGAAAGCATTGCGTGATGAGTAAGACCAGAGCGAAGCGAAGTTACACCAGAGCGAAGAAATGAAAATATTAAATAATTCATTTCCTTGAGTGGGGATCGAACCCACAACCAGTCGCGTTTGCACACACTTGTGCTTGCGCCATGACTGGCCTCCCATATTATAACTAAATGTTTTTTTAAATAAGACATTCAATAGATACCAATAGGTCACTTTACTAAACTTAGATATTCAAATGTTTCCCACATTACCCCTATGTTTAAACCACATACGGGAACCTTATTACGATGCAAGAATAATTCTATTATACCCACCTTTCATCAAAACATCACCCTTTTACTGTCCAAGTTAATCCTGCCTAGATGTTTTCTCATAGTTAAATCTATACTTAAAAGTATAATAGACAAATTTATATCGCAAAATCACCTTTATTGTAATTGTTTTAAAGTATATTTTAGTACGTATAGTAAACTACTTTGAGAATAGGCTGTCTTTAACAGCTGTCTCTTCTCTAGGTTACCGGTTTGCGAAGGACGAATCCGAATAGCGATTAA
>JAEBDU010003733.1:0-11055 GCA_016802625.1 Heliconius numata | reverse complement strand
TTTTTACTTTGGTCACTTGGTTCACTGTTTTATATGAAATTAGCATAAATATATGTATACCATATTCAGATTATTACTAAAATAAGTATATCTAAAAAATATTCTATTATTATTAATTGTTATATAGCAACTAACTGTAGGTTTAATTGATTTCTTAATTAGCTTAACTTGGAACATAGACCTTCGGCTGATGAGACCTTACTTTGCATGCCTTTTATCATTTCACTTCAAAACAACTTTCTATCTAATTCTATCTCTAACAAGCTCAAGTGTGCCACCAGCTTTAAAATGCAGTACCATTAGGCCTGTAATCTCGAGGAACCTTTGGGAGGCTGAATCGAGCCAACTACCGCAACCTGCACTTGACGACCCTGTCGCGTGTAGCGGACCGCACTGACGAACTAAATTAGCCAACTTGTATGTTGAAAATACATATTTTTTGGCACTTCTTGTGGGTACTTACAGTGCGGCCCTTGAGGTCAGTCAGGTGTTAGGAACACTTCTGTGTTCACTTTTGTGGTGCATTTATACAAAATTTTGGCTTGCAATTTTATATTTAAACCAGGTTTTACCTGCGGCTTCACTTCCGTGACCAAATGGATATGGAAATAGTTAAGAGTTTTGTAAGGCACATTATATATGTATTCTACGAGTGTGTACCACTGTAGGTAGAATGGGTGTTTTCGAGAAATGAATGAACTGCTAACACACAGTTTTTAAACCATTTTTTCAAATTGAACTGAGATTAGCATGTTCATCGAAACAATCCTCTAGTTTTATAATATCACTATAGATATACCTACTATAGGCAGCTTCGACAGATCTAGGCAGGTAAGGCTGTTGCACAAAATCGTGGAAATCCTTTCTACGAGCCCTATATCTCTGATGAAAGTATCATTTAGATTATAATATAATCATTTTTTACTAAATATATGTGATAGATAATAACATAAAAATATGGTAATTGCCGTCACCTTAAGGAAGTGCATATACAAAGTTTAAAACAATAATTAAAAGCAACGATAATTCAAATGTTTTAAGTTATAAAATATTACTTCTTGGTACCCTGAAAAATTTTTTACGTGTTGGGTGCGCCACAAAACACGCAATGTTTCAAAAATTCGGCGGAAAATGGGGAACGAAGTGTCTTAATGCGGAACTTAACGCTTAAATGGCGGAACTTAACGCTTAAATGGCGAAACTTAACGCCGCCCTTTGCCTGCCTTCTGGTGTCTGGCGAAGAAATGGAAATATAAATTTTAAATAAATATTTCATTTCCTCGAGCGGGGATCGAACCCGCAACCAGTACGTTTACAGTCACACTTTGTGCCTCTACGCTACGACTGGTTATTGTTCATTTAGAAGTATCTGATACAAGATAACATTGAATACTAAAAACTAAAAATACATGAAGATATCAACGATTACTAAATTAGGGTACAAGAGGGCAATGTACAAGTAAAACAACGTTACACTTTGTAAAAGTTCATATTTATTTTATCTATACGTTAGTTATACCTATACAAAGTTGTGGTAACCTAGATATCTAGTTTCATCTAGAATTGATCGTTGGATTATTCTAGAACGTATTCCATACAAATGTATAAACAAGGTTAACAAAAAAAAATATAATTAAATACTTAGTTATAGTTTAAATATTTTTTTCATTATTTATATTTCTACCAATTGGTAAGTTTCTGCTAAATTTTATCGATTGGTATTTAAAATGCTGATTGATATCAATCAGAAGCAACACAGAAACTAGAGTTAGTTAACAAAATAATTATGTAATTATAATTATTATAAATAAAGCAACTTACTTTTACTCTTCTAATATTATGTTAATTTTATATTAAGATACGCAAACTGACAGACAAAAAAAAAAGATTTATAAGGTATATATACATATAGTATAATAAGACAAATAGTAAAATTAAAAAAGCGTTATTATATCAAAATATATGCGTATCCCTAATATCTATACTTAAGTTCATAAGAGTTAATTTCAATACATAATGTATACGTCCTCAAATGTACATTAAAGACAAGTTATAGAATAAGCCTAATATAAAGTAGTATCCATACACACAATATCATACAATTTTACATACTTAAAAAGAATAAATATATAAAACAAAAAATATTTCATTTTTCAAACCACAGAGCATAGAATAAGGCAGCATCCAAAAAGTAAATAAAAAAACTATAAAAAGTTTAATTTGTGTGACATTGATGTTAGTTTTTTTTTCTAAGTACATATATATAAAAGCATGCATATTGAGCTTAGTGTTTTTTTTTTCATAATAAAAGTTTTCATAAATAAATGTCGAGGATAATGTGTTGCCAAAATAATTTATAAGAATGTATGTCAGAAATATAACAGTAAAAAACAAAAAATACGCAGCCGGATGTTTGAAACTTTTTATACGATACTAAATATTTTCCCTTTGCTCAGTGTGTTAATAACATTCTTAAAAATGTAAAAGACGTAAATTTTTACATTGCAAACTAAAAACTGACAAAAGATAAAAACATTAATTTTATTTCAGTACAATATAGTTCAGCCTACGTTCAGTCATGCACATTTCTTAATATAAATTTCATTTTTAATTTTAACACATACATAGAAACGTGTATTCAATTTAGTATTAAAAATGTTATAAAAAGCGAAAAACTATATGTATATTATTTAAATATGGCAATTTTAGGCATTAAGCCAGCATTTTTTTTTTATGTATGAAATTTATGTTTGATAAATTGATTGTTTAAGAAATCAAAACAAATCAATCAATCAATGAATATAAGATTGTAATAAATCTTAAACATAAATCTTTTTTTAATTACAATAGGAATAAGACTTACGTTTAAATAATAATATGTATTTAATTACCAATTAAGAAACTAAAATGTAAAATATAATATAAAGTTTTTTTTCTTCATTTTTTTGTTTATTTAGTGCACTTGTCTAAGTCTAGGTAGCACATACTTATTACTAATTATGATAAAATTATTATTTATTAACAATCATATAAAATGAAATCAATCCGATTCGTTATTTAGAGCGACATGCTATTATATTTTCTATTTTACTTAGGGCATTTCCACTAAGATTGCAATCAGGCCGTAATAATTAAAAGGTTTAATATATGTAAAATAAAGATTTTCCTTCTTAATTTGAAGGTTAAATATATATTTTTATTAAATGTACTTATTATTCACAGATACAATTTTCACTTGTATATTAGTATTTTGTAAAAGAAATAATTTATTTAAAAAAAAATACTCCATACTTAATAAAAAAATGTTTAAACGGTACAAGATATAAACGTGTTTTCTTTAATATTTAAAGCTATGTATAGGAAATTTTATTATATCACAACTTTTTTTATTTCGTGAATGTAGTAGTAGTTTAATTGTAGTAGTAAAATAAATCACTTATTTATTATAATTTTATTTTATGCAATAATAGCTATATGTTGATAATTTTGAGAATCGTTTTCATTTTCATAGGAAAGTTACCATATTGAATAATATTTGTTGTGTATTATCTGTACATATATATAATAATATATTTGTTATCTGTAATGTATGTCCTAAGATCAAAAAGCCAAAGAGAGAAATGTAAATTTAAAAATGATATCATATTAAAAAGGAAAGTTTATGTAAAGGACTTGTTTTTTCAATTTAACCGCCGAGGGTTTTTTATTTTGTAGAAAATTGTTTTGGTAACTTAACGCTTAACTCTAATGTATTATAAATTTAATATTTTCCTTAATTATAGGAATTATATTTTTATTTTTTTTTATTTAGAAGTCCAAGAAACCCATTATAACCTTTATTAAACTACACGACAATTTAAAAAATATACAGGAAGAAAAAAATGTCATATAAATCATGTTTAAATTACGTATACTTGTCACAAGAAAACAAAACAAACTTAAATGACAAATTACTCTTTTCCCCTTCTTTCGGAAATTTATTCTATGAGAGACTATATAATATAGCTAAGAGAGAAACCAAAAACGGCATTTCCCGTCTTTTTATTTTATACAATATCATATACTTATAGCTTAATTAATAATATTATTTGAAGGCCATAGAATATAAGAATTAGTTTTGAAAATCTAAAAAGAAAGGCTTTAATAAAATTTTCAAATATTATATTGTACAAATCATTATAACGTTTAAAAAAATATATACATACGTATTTGTAGAACAAAGTCAGTTAATGAAAACAAAACAAAAAACACTTTCTTTGTAATAACATGTGTTAATTTTTTTTTATATAACAATAAAAAAAAACAACAACAAATTACTGAAAAAAAAACATTAATCTGTCAAATGTTAAACATAATATCATAATCGTCAATATTATTCTACGATTATGACAATATGTTCATTCGATAAACTGTCAATCAAACAAAAGAAAAAGACAAAAAGATTTTTTTTTATGTAATTAGAAATAGGCATAGTACATTGTACATAATTATATGTACGTATATTTAATGTTATATATTTAGTTTTTTAGAGTGGTATATATTCTCTTATTTGTTTCAGAGTCGCTTTGTCGGTGGACTGTAGGAGGCGCTCGAAGGTTTCTTGACCAACTTGGCCCTTTAGTGTTTCTAGCTGTAATATAAAAAAATGTTCAATTAAATTAGTGTTGTTATTTAATTTAGTTTATGAAAATGTAAAGTATTTAATTTTAGTACAAAAATTAGTTAATATTTTAATTTTTTTAGAAACAGCTTTGTAAGGTATAATTACACCTCCCTGTATTATCTACGTATGTAGATTGTTGTCGAAAGTTTATAATAAAGAATACAAATTAAAAATATGTTTTAACATTTTTAATGTGGCAAAAATGGCACCAGGTGAACAGACCCTCCACGCGAACCGGTCCCCCTCACCGACCTACAGCGCCCCTCCCCTGCCCTCCAGGAGAACCACACACACTAGTGTATACACTGTTTATCTGAAGTACCTGGTGATGCGTGACGGCGCGCAGGTCGAGCGCGCGTGCGGGGTGCGCGGCTGCGAACTGGCGGCGCCGCAGCTCGTGCGCCGTGAGCGCGTCCTCCGCGCCGCCCTCGCCACCTTCCCAGCGCGCCGCCCCGCCGCGCCCCTCTAGGGGGGATGCGGGCCGAGAGCCGGGAGGCGATACTAATGCACTGTACAAATAACACATTATATAATACCAGCGAACCAAACACGGCACAATAGTCTCAGATCCACACATGTGATTTTACATACATACAATTCTTACACACAGTCACATCCACACAATGAGATGACGAATCCACACATATCATATCTACACATGAAATCACACATCACACTTGTGATGTCATGCCCACATATATGATGTCACATTCATACTTGTAATTTTTACATCGACACATGCGATCTCTTATCGACATATGAGATCTCACACTCGGACATCACACCCGCACATTACACTTCCATGATGTGTGATGTGTTTGTAATATTGTCAAATAAATAAATTAAAATGACCACTCACTCAACATAATTTCCAGATTCCTCCATTTTCATGACGTCATTGAGTACCTCAGTTAGGTTCAACAGTATGGCGGGGAAACGTTCTAATACTGTCGCGTTTTGGGTGGTTAGAAGTACTGCTAATCCTAAACCTGTACACAACAAAAAAATATTTAGCATATGAGCTAATGATGATGATGATGAGATGATAATTTTAATATATATTTATACAACATATAGTTAGAAATAACTCCCTTTTTAAATAATCACCAATTTTTTAAAGATATTTTATTAATGTAATGTAAGAACTCAAAATATAGATTTGAAAAATTTTGTCTGTTAATCTGTTTGTTGCGTCTGTTCACGCTAAACTCAGAAACACCTTAACCAATTTAAACGCAGTTTTTACTATTGTATTTTGGCAAACTTCCCTTAATATTTAATGTTTGTTTTACTTCAATTGGTTCATAAATAAAAAATTATGTCAATATAAGGAATCATGTGCGATAATAACATATGTGTTTTATTGATTGCTGAAACTTTACCTATCAAAGTAAGGATAATTCAGATGGGAAAATAAATAATTGCGTAGTACATGCGCGAGCGGGTCGCTAATATATAATATGTACATACCCACAACCTTCCACCTCTCAACTTGTGTCACCAAATTCATTCTCTCCGTCCACACGTGCAATACTCTGTTCAACACTTTCCCAGGATCACTGTCATACTCGGTGACACCAGAAGAAGCCTCTTGTATTGCTTTGTAGAAGAGGTCAGAGGACAAGAGGATGACCCGTGATAAGAGGCAGAGTTGTACTGCTAGGACCATTGGCAGATCGTCACTATCGAGAAGACAGCTGGAATTGTTCGTTTGTTTGTTTTTAATGCTTTTTTTTGCAGAGTGACTGAAGAGTAAGTTTCAAAAGCAGTAACTAAAACGCTTTGTCTATTGAGTAATAGAAATTATGATTATATAATAACAAAATATCAACTTACTGTATGACTCTAATCAAAGTAGGCCATATAACTTTAACACCCAAAAACGCGTTTCTCTCTGGGAAACTGACACTTATGCAAATCTCCGCCATTTTGAGGACAGTGATGATTCCCTCCGTCCTCATGTCACTCAGCATGTCATCTAAAATCGACATACATTTGGCACCGGCACCAGTGAAAAATTCTTCGGGACAAAGTAGGGCGTACGCTTGCATTATGTATACTACTATGCGAATGTGTTCTGTAGATTGTTCTGGAAATAAAATGTAGTGGTTAGATTTTTCTAGGGTCACGGTGTATTTCGCATATAGAAGGGTAGACAGAGGGAACAGTATTAAGACATCGAATTGCCCATGGTAATTTTCGAGGCATTACGTCTTGACTAGTGGAACGCTGCGCTTATTTGCTTACCAGAGCTAATATTTTTACATAATTCTTGCATCTTCTTTTAGTTTTGAGGCCGTCGTGGTGCACTATATGCGTTTGAGAGTAAACGCGATAATTGTGGGTCCCATCCCCACGCAGATGAATGATTATATATTTTTTTTACTTCACGTTATATCCCACACATATTATAATAAGTAGAACCTGGGAACCTAGTGTTAAGACACTCCGTTCACATTAAATATATTATTACTTATTGAGTGGCGGAACTCATCGCCGTGCTTTGCCTCGTTTCCAGAGCAAGGAAATGAAAATATTAAATATTTCGAGGGGGAATCGGGCTCACAACTGTCGCATTTACAATCACAAGCTTGTGGCCCTGTGCCATGACGGCCTCTATGGCCTGTCGGCCATGTACTTAGTAAAGGAGAATCTTTGTAACTTTAATTAAATTATTGTTTATATAAAATATTTTCAACATTCGAAATAATAGCTTTATTTAAACACTCACCCAATATAGGACATAAGTTATGAGCCAATTGCAACAAAGCTGAATCAGCTGCAGGCGAAGTCTCCAGTACAGCGAGCCACAGTTCCAGTGCATCCTCTAACAGATATACGTGGGCTGGTTCACTCAGTTTCGTTGATTCGTTGATCACGTTGAGCACCCAAGGACGGACGTTGGGCGCACATTCGCCTAGAGCCTGTATTGATAGATTGACAAATTATTATTTAGTTTTGGATTTTTTGTATTGTTTTGTATCAGTATGATTTGCGAGTTTTGACTCGATATATAATTACGCTAGATTTAGTTGAACTTAACCTATGATGAATGCGTATTCATCAATGAAATATTTAATAATCTTATTTCTTCTGTTTTTATACTGTTTTTAATTTTTTTAGTTTTACTTTCTTTAACACTAAAACTATGACATGACGTTGACAAGAATCCCATCCCTATCCATACTAAAAACAGTACCAGTAATATTAGTACCAATATCAATACAATCACCAGGACATCATAACTTAGCAGGAGATATATTAGGGTCGACAAGTCATGGTCATCCTGAAGTTAGTTTTGCTGAACTCTATTCACTCAGAAACAAAATAATCAAAAGCAAGAAACAACCTAAAATAAAATTTGCGCTGCCACCTATAACTAAATTCACAAGACTTGTCAACCGTTCTATACCTACACGTACCTTAACAAGATGCACGAGCGCCGCCAACGCCGCGGCACGCAACATATGGTGGTGTTGCGCGTGGGTGCACAACGCCGGGAGCGCCGCAAACAGCGCGCCGGCGCCGCCGCGCACTGCCCACCCGCAGCGCTCAGTTACGTACGAGATGACATGCAGGACGTGCATCTTTGTCTCACATTCAGAACATTCCACCTGTACATAAATAAATGATAAAAGTTAAAATTATAATTAAAATATAAAACTAATAATTTACTTTGTTTTAAATTTTACGTTCTTAGAATATATTTAATAATCATATAAAAAATATATAATATTTAGAACCGAATTCAGTTTCATACAACTCCAATGTAGAAAGAAGAATATTATACTTTTTGTTTATTTTTTAGTTATGATTATTGTTTAGTTAGTATCTAAGTAACTATTTTCTAAAGTATAATTGTAAAATACAAACCCACTATTTACTTTTTGTATCAAAACTCATACGAACCAACAAATCATACAAAGCGCTTAAAGCATGGGGTGCAAACGGCGCAAACTGTTCCACGTCAAAGTTGAAGTCATCTATAGTACTTCTCAGGGCTTCGGCTGCCGCCAACTTCACTGCGGGGTCTTCGCCAGCACGAGTGAGAGGCTCGAGTAGCGCCGTGTACATTGCGGGGCGAAGTGACTGTGACGCGCGTACGCCGCACCATTGACCTGTATTGTATTGAGTTGTATACATTGCTGTTTTTATATTCATTCAATATAACATCCAAAAACTAGTTAGTACTAAATAAAATCTCACCAATAAGTTGACATACTCTTCTCCTTATAATTCTGTAATTGTCGTCTTTCACTTTAAGTTCTTGGCTTAAAACATTTGTAAACCATTCGTCAAAATCAACCTGTAAACAAAAAAATCTTTTTGTATATATTATGATCAAATTTGAAAATAAATGACAACCTTAATTTACACACTCGAAAATTGAGTAAAAAGTGAGAAACAGAGTCTCTGTTTCCTATAATCCGCTATATCCGGGATACAATGTGAAGCTAACAAAGAAAAAGAAAAAAAAAATACAAATATAATCTAAACGAAATTAATTATAAACAACCACTCACATCATCATACAAATCAAAGCCGGCCAACCTAACAGCGTTATAAATGGCGTCCTTCTTCAATATGGCCGTTAGATCATCGGGCGATACGTGACTTTCTTGTAACGACGCCAACAACCTTACTAATTCTGGGGCTAGGACTGTACGGAACTCGTGGAACAATTCCATGAATACTGCTTCAGTACAGGGCTGAAAAGATATAAAATGTAAAAATATCTTAACTTACTCATTTACTAATATTATAAACGTGAAAGTCTGTAAGATGAATTTATATACAAAGATTTTGTATAGTAAAGTGATAACATAACAAAAAATTAAGCAACCGGTTTAGACGGCTAGTACATAATACATTTTTGACGTTGTTCTGGCTGTAAACGGTTATTATTTTAAAAATATTTTCAAATCCCCACTCTGTTGAGACTAAATGTGTGTTGAGTTGCATCAGTCAACATGCTATCTCCAAAATTGGTCGGAAAGTAAGCAATATGCAAAAAAATACATATACGTATATACAATAATCATATTAATAAAAGCCTTTTATTGTACACCTAACAAGGAACATTTATCTTTGCGAAAGTAAAATTAAATAAGACAACAAAAATTCTCCTTATTTTTCTTTCTTTATATTATATCCCTTGTCTCGATGTTCCTTAGGGCATAGGTCTCCTCCAGATACACGTATAAACATAATCAAATTAATATACAATTACATATATAGAAACTGTCTAATGAAGCTAAAAAAATTTAAATCATAGTCAAACATCAAAAATTAAGTTACTACACTAAAACTAAATCAATAACATTTTCCACATACCCTCAAACTATACTTCCAGGATTCCCCAGCCTCGTCTGTAGCGAAGCTCTCCGGCTCGGCGTCCCATAAGGCCAAATCGTCAGCACTTAGTTGAAAATGATGGGCGACAAGATGGCGGCACATGTGACACGCCGTGTTACCGTCTAGCACTGAGGCTTTTACGCGGTGGGCTTCTAGAGTCACTGTAAGAATCAATAAACATTATTTCTTTAGCGTCAGGTATCCCACTTATAGAATTGTAGGGAACCTAGTTTTAATATACTCCGTTCCGTTGCGTATTGAGTGGCGGAACTCTATGACACACTCTGTCTTGTTGCTAGAGCGAAAAAAAAATTCAATGCCCTAATTGAGAATCAAATCCACAACCGTCGCATTTACAGCCATAAATAACTGTAACTGACGCTGACTGATTGCATTGTCAAGTGGTAAATTTCCACGCCTTCCTGTTTACCAGAACAGGAAAATAAAAATAAGTTCATTGCCCCAAGAATTTATGGCAAATTTTTTTTTGTTCATTTTCCGCTGAATTCTGAAAGCATCACGCGTTGATTGGCGGAACTCAACGCCGCGCTTTGCCTCGTCACTAGAGCGAGTAAATGAAAATATTAAATATTATTTTATATCCTGCGCCCTAACCCCCTGCGCCATGACTGGCCTCAGCTTAATATGAATGATAAAATAAAAAAAATACCCACATGGCTCCTTAACCGGCTCATTAGCTTTGGGTAGTTTATATTCAACACATTGTAATATCCCCTTTACAATATTCAGACATTGTATGGTGAACCTCTCGTAGGTCAACACCATGCCTTGTTCGGTGAAGCAGTAGTATAGGGCGAATTCCAGGGAAGGTCGAATCAAGGGTACATAACTGAAGGGATGGAAACATAAAACACCTAGCGCCACTTTAGTTAAATGAATAATGAACTTTTCACATAACTCCAATGGGTAGATACCGCGACCTTTGAGGAGTTTTCCTGAGAAAAAATTGAAAATTGAGATTATTTTTAGTTTTCCGTATCACACATTTAGCAGAATACAGCAGAGGAGACCTAGTG
>JAEBDU010003731.1:0-10761 GCA_016802625.1 Heliconius numata | reverse complement strand
CTATATCAAGTCTAGTCTAGTCTTTCAAGCAGAAAAGTTAATAATATCTATATATATAAAATCGAAAGGTCACTCACTCATCACGAAATCTCAGAAACTACAAGTGCTAGGAATCTCAAATTTTACATAGGAGTTACTTATAGGACGTAGGTGCTCGCTAAAACGGGAATTTGTAATATTCGACTTCTAAGGGGTTGTTTTTGGGGTCGAAAGTTTGTATGAAACTTCGTTACTACAAATGCTAGGTGTCCAAATTTTGCATAGACGTCACTAGGACGTAGTCATGGAGACAGAAATTAATAATAACATAGTTCACGCGGGTGTAACCGCGAGCGGGCCGCTAGTAATAATATATAATAATATATAATAGATATATTATAATAGTACTTACTCTAGATACGTGTGACCATGGAGCCATAACGATGACACTAATATAACAATAAAGAAAGTAACAAGTATCACGCAACAAACTATTTGATATGTCAAAGTCCATTTACAACTGAAAGAGAAAATATTTTTTGTGTCTTTATTCTCTATCTCGCACATAGCATGGTAGGCTAGGGATCTTGGGAACCTAGTGTTAGGACACTGCCTTCCCCATTAAGAAACTTCTGTTCCCACTGGCGAATTCTGGAGAGCTCAACGCCGCCTCGTTACCAGAGCGAGGAAAAGAAAATATTTCATTTACTCGTGCGGGAATCGAACCCAAAAACTGCTACGCTTACAGTTGTACGCTTGTGTCCCTACTCTACAACTGGGCTTTACATATCACATTTCTTGAAAGTATGAAATTATGAAGAAATATAAAAAAATGTAAAAAATATATATATTTTATCACTATTCTGTCCTTGCCTTCGTCACACAGTGTTGCTGATGCTTCATACAAAAGAAAAGTTTTAAGGAATCTTTTGAAATAACTGTTCAAATGCATGTAGAGTATGCAAAAGTTTTTTTTTCAAAGCAATGCAAGATATACCTACTTATTAAGTGGGCGCTTTATCTTTTTGCATAACATGGATTTTTCAATTCGCTAAAAAACAATGAAGACTCGTAGTAATAATAATAACTTATTCTCACCACATAATTCCAGTTTCCTGTTTAGATTTAATAATTATTAATATAAACGAGTACTTCGCCTGAACCCAGTCACTCGTCAGTATACGGCTATCTGGATGGGAAGAGGAGAGATTACAAAAACTATTCTGTTAGAGTGTTATAATATGTCCGTACATAGTTTAGAAAGGAAAAGAAAATAAATTTGACTATGTGATGTTATATATTTTGTATTGCCAAAGTATCAACTATAACTAGATTATACAGGAATTACCCAGATGTATATAAGGGCTTACATGAATAACAACCTACAGAAATATTTAAATGTTTTGCAGTGGGACACCATCTGTCTGTAATTGAAATGGGTGTGGGTTCGATCCCCATTCGGGGCACAAGTTATCTTCATTTCTCTGTTCTGGTATACTCGCAATGCCTTCGAATTCGGCGGAATGTTAACACTATGTTCTCTCTGCCTACTCTGCTGTGTTTTTTAATCCTTTTGCCCAAATTGATAATCAACATGGTACAACTAAGAATTATCGTATTGCGTGCAACGGATCGAACCCACAACCGTTGCGTTACAGTCACACCCTTGTGCCGCTACGCCACGACGACCTCAAATATACTAATCTTCGTTTATATAATTATTGATGTTAAAAAAATTGATATTAAAAACCTAGCCTAGCCTGTTACTTGCGGGATACAGCGTGAAGCTGACAAAAAATGTGTTTCAATAAGAAGTAAATAAAATAGTGATATTTGGAAACCTCCATATCTACATATATTTGATATTTATGATATCAATATTAAGGTAATGAAATCGATAAATACCTGTAGACTGTTAATTAATCATTCATTTATTTTATTTGTCCCTTAGGCTTTTATTTTATTTTAATAAAATTTAAAAGCTGTATTTATTGAAATATTAATCCCTTTCGTCTGACATGTGTCAACTGTATCTATTTTATTTAATTATTCGTTTAATGTTACAAAATGTTGTTTTAAATATTTAAAGTAAATTTTAAATATAATTATGTAACAAATATAATTATATTTTATATTATACCCGAGATTAAAATTGTTAGAATTTTTAAAAAAATATTTTTTTAATTCTTCTAGATTTTAATATTTTCGAACGAAACAGAAGTTTAATGTTAAACAGAAGTTTAATTATGTCACGGTACAAGTTTACATGACAGCATAATCTAAACTTTAATAATTACCCATTAATAATTTTAAATGGATTACATATTAATTTAAGCTTTTTGTTTGTTTCTGTTTATAGTTTCGTCAGTTCATAATATTTTACAAGCATCTCTTTTAACTAATAATAACAGGTTTTTATTAAAGTACATAGTAGTCTTAATTAATTGTACTAAAAACGGAGAAGGAAATTGGATATGATTGCAGGTGACAAGTAAATAAAACGAATGTAAAAATTAAGTTTATTTTTTTATTTAAAAAAATTACATCCTAAGAAATAAATAACGACATATTAAGCTTTATATAAAATTTTAAATACTTCATAAGTTTCATGAAACCTCTTAAAGGAGGAGGTATGTAGGTTTATTGTAAAATGTTTAAAATTTGTAATTACTTTTTGTCGATTCTGATATTGACATATGTAAAATTAATTTTTTTTTGTAAAACTTTAATATAAAAATACTTTTGTATATAAAATATTTATATTTACAATACATAAATACTTACTATATAGAAGACTAAAATATTTCTGAAGCTAAATTATTTTGTTTTCTTTGGACTAATCTATGTTATTTGAATAAATTTGTAAGGATATTATACAAGCATTGTAAGATAATTATTATTATTTTTTCTTTTTATATAACAATCACTTACAACGTGAACTTCTTTCAAATGTACTTTTGTAAAATCCTTACAATTTTTATTGCACGTTGGTAAATCTTAAGATTTACTAGTGAAATCTAAGATTTACCTGTTTACGGGCTTTTGAAGTAACATCTATACTGTTTTTTTTATAAATAATTTAATACGTAATCTAAGTAAAGTTATGTATTATGCCATCACGACTCTATTTATTATTTATTTGTGTGTTGTCAGAACTCTCCGTCAGTTACCTCCAACGCCCAATCTCATCGCATGTCGTACTGAATTTGATATATCTGACGTCGGGGTGTTACTCTGTAGAAAATAAATAGAAAATAATGTAAATAAAAAATAATTTAAAGCTATAAGTAATAGTTAAAATAAATATTATAATATAAAGGCAATATGGTCTTCGTTGGTGCTCGACTTACTGTATGGGCAGTTTCGACACCTATATAATTCGCTTAAGGTAATGTTGTTCGAGTTTTTAAAATATGTGCTGTTGTTCCATAGTGCAATAGAGTTTGACTGTGAAAGAAATGGTTGCAGATTGCCAATCAGGGAAAATAAATTATTTTTATTTTTTCCTTTGGTAAGTAGAAAACGAAGGAGTGTCTTAACTCGACTTTCTCCGTGCCTAACCTAATATAAGGTAGATGGTCAATGATAGTTCCTTTACTTAACTAAATAATAATTACCTCAGATACAAAGATGACACCCGTCGCCCACAGTATAATAAGAACAATAGCAATTATGAATAGAAGTGATATAGCCAAACTGATGAGTTTGCATAATAAACTGCATACACAACTCAAACTGAAACAAAAATATAATTTCTAATTATGATTATTATCTAAACATATATATTGTATCTGTGCGGCGTTAAGTTCCGCCTCAACAATTCTTTGGTAAGTGGAGAAGGAAGTGTCCTTATGTTAGATTCCGTCTGCCTACCCTGCTATATATGAAAAATAATAATTTCAAAATAATAATAATAATAATAATTTCTATTTCCTTTTTAGGCTAGCCTTAGGTTTTTGGAGATACTATCATTGAAAATATTTGCTATACATGCTTTTGGCTTTAAAAAACTACTATAAAAACGTATTCAAAATCTGCCTTAGATTTTGATTTTCCAAGATAATTTTACTTTCACGGATAAACAAATTCACATTCTTCGAATTCGTATAGTTCAATGTAAAAATGAGTCACTGGTTTAAAATATTTTATAAAAAAATATTTTGAAATATCTTATTACTTGATCCATTATAAGGTTATTAAATACACAAATATAGGTAATATTAGTAATCAAAATGATAAAAAGAAATCTAAATGTTGAAGTTATGATAAACAAAAATGATTTTACAGGTATATTGTATTGAAAATAAAGTAATCTATGAAAACTAATCAGATATCAAGTTGGCTGGCGTGATAACAATATAGGTGTGTTGATATAAAATAAGTATACAAAAAATATTGACTTTTTTTATATTTTGGGTTTAATAATAAAAAGTTTGGTTTTGTTTTGGCTTGTCTCCGCTTCTATCGTTTTTTGTATTATTTATGTATTTAAAGATGAATTAAGCCTATAAATATGTAGACGATGATATCTATTAAAATCTAAGTATATGACAGCTAAGTCCTAAGTAGAACTTAGCTGTCATGTTATAGCTGAAAAATCGCTAATAATTATCTTTAATAGTACTTTCATTTGAACGTGAAAATAGAACTATTTATCATGAGATAAAGAAATTTTATCAAATTTCATGTTAACGAAGATTATAAGAAAACGTGACTGACGTATAAAGCAATCGTATTGTATCATAATTAAATTTTAATGGTGATTAAAGTATTTTAAATGTATAGCTTTCGATAAAACAATATTGTTTATTTGCTGTCGCTAACTAAAGTGTATAAGGCATTTTTAATACTTTTAATTTATATGTTTTAAAAATAAAATATATTATAATGTGTACTATAAGGTACAAATGTCATCTGAATACTTATAAATAGTTATAGTAAAAGTAAAGAAAGTAAAGTTATAGTAGGTATATATGTTTATGTTTACTCGGAGAAATTTAGCAGAGAAACTGCCTGTTTGGTTCAATCAATGGATTTTAATTGAACCTAATACTTTCTTTTTAATTAAGTGGAATTGAAGTATTAGTAAGTATCATATACAGTAGACTTATAATATGTAATTATAATATTACGAGAAAAGCGTAAAGATATTTATAAATTCATATTGTTTTTATAATATTATTTTTTTTATCTATAGTTCAGGCTTTTAGTTATTAGTATATAAAAATTTTCAAATTAAATCGATATAATTTTTCTCATATAGTTTTTCTCATATAGTATTGGCCTCTACCTACATCATTATTCTATTAGTGATTTTCTACAAAGGAAGGAAACCAACTGACTTAACTACTTAGGAAGGATTTTTGCCTTTTCCTCCTTAACGATTCGAGGATACGGTTTCTTATTTGTATTACATTGAATTAATTATTTTAGTTTGATATTTAAAATAACTTGAAAGAGCTAAATAAATATTAATCTATATTGTTATTGTTACTTTGGAAATGTCAAAAACATTTTTTTTTATTTCTTACCACGTGTATAATAAGTTAAATTTTACTGCAAATTAAAAACGAAATTTTAGTTACATTAATAAAATTCCATTATACTTTTTTAACGACTTAAGTTATTTGAAACTTAGAATAGCAACAAAAATTTGATACCTTTTTATCTTTTAATATAAAATATATAATAAATAATATAATAAATAAACTATTAACTCAATAATTATTATAAAGGAACCTTATACAGGTGTATAAAATAATGCAATTGCACAGTTCACACTTAAGTAACTGTGCCGGAGAACAAGTCGTGCTCAAGGTGAACGAAAGAGATAGTAAGCAAATCTTATATATTTATCCTTATTCTACTCTTAAATTTCATCAACAATTGCTATACTAACATGTTTAAACAAGTTAAAAGAAGGAACCAATTCTTTAAGTATAATACAGTTTTATATAATTCTCATTTAAGTATTAATAAACATGAAACTTACCACATTTTTGTTTGTTTTCTTTGTCACGTGCGATCACTTATACTGTTAACAAGATACTAAAGTTGTGGACATTGGAAATGGTTACCATGATTAGATAAGGTTATTCGAAAAAATCTATCAAAATTTATTTTATGAATGTTTTCTAAAAGACGATGTAAGTAAGGAATTGTTGTTTTCAGAAATGTGTAAATTTGGACTTGTATATTGCTAGATTATAGTATGGCTTGCTAATTTTTAGCTTGTTAATTTCTTTTATTTAGTGAAATGGATTAATAATAGAAAATGTTCATTTAGCATATACAATAGTATCCTGCTGTCTATGGGATACAGTGTGATGTTAATAAAAGTACTAATGTAACAAGTATTATTGTGTAATTTGAATGTCCAGTAATTTATTATGATTTAAATAATTGGAATTCTTGGCATTTTTCAATTAAATGTCGTTTGACCTGAGGTTTTCTATATTTCAAATATATTTTGTAGATTTTTGCGTTTTTAATATTTTTTATAAAAAATATCTATATTCAAGGTATATAAATATGTATAAAAAAATTGTATATTCAAGGTCGGGGAGAAATTATATCTTAGTCTATAATAATATACCTATAATGTATTTATGAAATAGATAAGATATCATTGCAATTAGTTATACATATATATTAGTTATATTATTTGTAAATTCGAAGAATTTGAAATTAGTCATAGGCCAGCATATTAGTTATCACAAAAAAGATAAATGATTCATAAATGATAGATTTTAAAATTAAGTTACAAAAGAATTAATAACATTACACAAATCTGGTAATATTTTTACATTTATAATGATTTCTAATGATTTCTATAATTTTTTTTTTATATTTGACAAATTTTTGAACATTTAAGGTTCTAAGGATTTGGCTAAGTTGACTGAAATTACTATTAATTATTAATTCTTTTTAAATCGTTATATTTTCCTACGTTCTTTCATTTAACTTTCATACTAAACTTTTTTTTTACTTAGTTGACGATAATAATCTATAAATAGCAGTTTTCATTATCAATTTTATTATTTTATTTTTTTATTTTATGCGACAGTCTACCTTGATACCCTTTTTTTGTTTCTTTATCTTCACACACCTTAAAAATTTTGAAGGGTAAGCAGACTATGCAGACAAAACTAAGATATGAAGTACTTCATTTCACATATTTTATCCATTTTAAAATGTTGAAGTGACCGCTTTTAATCTGATCAGAACATTAGTCCCGAAATTAACTATTTATATTATTTACCTATTTATTTATATTATTTAACTATTTCTATTATTTAAATCTATAATTTAGACGAGTTCTGGTACTCGAGACAAACCTTCGTGGTTTTTCTTAATGCCTTCATCAATGTAAAAATATATTTGTATGGATATTTGATAGTAATAAATAAAAAAAATAACTATATAGTAGAGATATCTAAATACGCAACATATTCTAAACAACAATAAAAAAACAATTACTTATGTAGAATAGAAAGCTATAAATAAATACATCCAGAAATTTGCAAAAGGTTTACGAAAATATACCTTCCAACGAACGTATAACGATTGTCGTGGTGCAATGCGGTGCCGCGTTACTTACTAACATTTCTTATTGCTAGAGCTAGAGGTTGTGAATCCGAAAAGCGGCGAACATTTGGATCCATGCTAATGATTCTGGTTTAGATAGCGAGGTGTTTAACTTATGCTATACAGCAAGCAATCTGGTAAATATCAAAGAAATTTAAAATGGCAAAGAAAATAATAGAAGTATTTATGTATGTATTTTTTTTCAGTTTTTCGCTGTAACCTGTAAAGCATGGTAGGCAGAGCGACCCTAGTATTGAGACACTCCGTTACCCACTTTCTGTCGAATTTTTGGGGTAGCGTGTTGAATGGAGGAACTTAACGCCGCTTTGCCTTGTTACTACAGTGAAGTAAGGAAAATATTAATAATTGCCCATTTCCTATAGTGCGAATCGAACCCTCAACTGTCGTTTTTACAGTCACACTCTTGGCCAACTGCGCCACGACGAGACGGAATTATTTCCTCATTATTATCATGTAAATGATGGCATGTTTCATGAAGCAGTAAATAGTACATATTGAAGTATAAATAAATTAAGTAAATATTATTAGCATATTTGATATAATGAACCACAAACCTCTTACAAATTTACTTAGATCGTAAATATTAAATAACATAAAATAATATTCCAACACAATTGCATTTCGAGTTCCACAGGCAATGCACGAATGCCGTGATTCTTAAGTATTTCGCTGGCATACTGAAGTCATGTTTGTTCTTATATTTAATTTAATGTAAAGCGATTCTATAAATTTTAAAATCGTTGCTCAGGCAGGAAGCCAGATCGAAATCGTGGCGGTCTGGAGGAAATTGCTCATTCTCACGCGAACTACCTCTCTTCAGGGAATGCGCTCTAATGGAAAAAGTTCAAAAAAAATATACGAAACTTTTTTCTTTTTATTACAATGTGGGTCTCATCGCGGATGTGGTAACTATTCTGTGCCGACGAGACCTCGGGTGTTGGGGGTTTGAATCTACTTTCAGCTTTTTAACTCGTAATTATTTCCATTGTTTTTTTTCTCCATTTTCCCCACTTCTCGCTTAACGAAGCGACGAGCGTTTTAGTTTGCACTGTATGTATGTAGGTGGTGTGTGTATGGGCGTGAGTGTATATCTCATTAAGGTAATGTTTGTGGTTCTAGGTACACTTTGCGGGAGGTGCAGCACCTACTATTTTATAGATTAAATAAACAAAGTAATTGAGTTCGTTAACCTGAATACTTTTATGTCATTTTTTATTTTGCAGTTCTTGTTAATGTTATAGGAGTTGTCTCAGAATTTCAAAATTAATTTAGAAAATACGTTAAATAAAATTAATTTAACCTATGGCCGTTTTTGAAAAACATTTGAAAATTTTGTCTGTACTCATAGCTGTAAGTTCGGTTTCCACTCGAACGAATGTTGGAATTCACCCATTATTAGTAACAGATTTTTTTTCTAACTTGCCATTTACTTTGCCAATAACCATATTACTATATGCAAAAGTAAGTAACAATACAGTAGAAAAAAACACATAGAACTGCCCATGTTCATTGAAATTCCGAAATGCGGTATCGATTTCTTGGAAAGTTTCAAAAATTCATCAGTCTCGGGATGAGGAAGAAAAAACCCTCTCCCGGGTCACAAGTTAGATTCGCAGACGGAAACTTGAACCAGCACCATCGAACAGCCCTTGATTGCACTCCCGCTTGAAAATTTTCAGCAAATACTTATATTACTCTTTAGTTCGCCTTAGCAAAAGTTCTTCCGAGCTAAATTGAAATAAAATTTCTTCTTCTTTCTTTAGTAGGTATAAAGTTATATTATAAGAAAGAAATTTACTTCATAAACCAAATTAACTCTTTTATTGTTTTGTTAAAATAAAATTATATAAGGCGCCGTTATGACACAGTAGGAAAAGGAACAATAGGTGTGGGTTCATTTCTTAGTAGAGTAGATTAGATTAGTAATTGGTAACGGTATACTTAAATTATTACATGAGTAAAATTATAGGGTAAATTGGCAAAAGTTTTTTTAAAAAATAGGGATAAATTTGAGATTTTATTTTTGTTACGTAAGCTGAAACTTACGACTAACTGCGAAACGGTTTTATACATTTGTTTACGACCGTAGGTTCTCAAACTGTTTGAGTTAACGAAGTATGGTAAACTTAAGAACTTATACATTCTATTGTCTAGTTTAGTATTTGAAGTCTAACACCAGTGGCAAACTAAGTCCTAAGTATTTGTCTTTGAATGGGAGCAGAACCAGCAGAACTACCACTCCAATTAATATTTGATGAAGATACTTTACTTGTTAAACTTGTACTGTACCAACTTGCTGAGAAACGAGACATTGTCTCCGTTGTTAACACAATATGGTTTGTAGTTGTGATGTTCACGTCAAAACTTTGCTTCTTCATTTTAGCGTTACCAAGTTGAAGTACATAATTTTAGGTTAGAATTTTAGTCCAGGTGGTCGCTGAGAAATTTGAGCTTAAACGCTTCATCGGTCAGCATTTAGCATAAAAGTTGGATAAAATTCTTCAAAAATCATTTCTTTCAGCTTTACGCTGTATCTCGTATAGCAGGGTAGGCAGGGGGAAACTAATGTTAAGACACTTCGTTCTCCACTTTCCGCATGGATTTTGGAGGCGTTGCGTGTTGAGTGGCGGAGCTCAATACCGCTCTATGGCTCGATAGCAGAGCGAAGAAATGAAAATAATAAAAAGTCGAATTTGTTGTTACTTAATGTTAGTAATTAGTAAGCAATATTTCCAAACAGAAGAATCACTGGGATAAATCACTTATAAAAAATATCACTAAATCTTTCTGTATACAAAGGTAGAGTACGTCGCTTTTCGTTTCTATTGTAGGTAAAATTTCCTCGTTTGAAACTTTGGTCCGAATATGATCCTACCTGATACGACAGGATTTGAGCCTGTCACGAAGTGGTTTTAATCTTTGTTTGTACGTTCATTTGTAGGGATGGGGCCAGATTTTAGTACAATGTCTGCTTAAGACTTTAGTTTTAAAAATAAAACAATATTATATAGCTGTGATTTTTTTTAAATATGCCTTAGTAAAATAAAAATGTACTTATATATATTGTTTTTTGGATATATGTAAAACTATTAATTGTCAATGTAAACCTATTGAAAAAGTAGATTGCGTAACTTACCTGGGTGTTAAAGTCGACGAGAACCTCTCCTGGGTCTA
>JAEBDU010003725.1:0-12038 GCA_016802625.1 Heliconius numata | reverse complement strand
CGTCAGTCTGTAAACGTTCGTGGATCGTTGTGGGTTCGATTTTCGCTGAAATAATGAATCACTTTCATGTCTTCGCTCACAACTCGCAATGTCTTAAAAATTAGGAAAGCGTAGGGAAAAGAGTGATTTAACACTAGGTTCCCTCTCCCTACTGCGCTTTTTACTAGATACAACTAAAACCTAAAAAAATAGTTATTTCAAAGAACAGACATTTCTGTTAATACTTTTTTTTATTTAGTTTACTTCTTTAGTTATAAAGATTCGACGTACTTTATTGGTTTTAGATTTGTATGAGCTAAATAAATCAAATAGAGTAGTATAAAGGCCAATCCAAGTTGCATCAAAATCGGTTCAGTTGTTTTATTGTTATGCGTGTCTACCTATTTCTGGAAAAGACTATGTAAAATACAGGTAGATATGTCTATCAATCGAAACATATATTTGAAGTCAGTTTAATTTCTTAAATTATCTCGATTATAGAAATTCTAAATCATATGAACGCAGTTATGAAGTCTGACTACTGCTATTAGTTCTATCGCCACTCAGAAACTATTAATATAAGGTTAATAAACGTAAATTTCCATTTCGCCACACTGATAGACATAACACGGTGTTCAGCTCCACCACTTAACATACAATGTCCCCTAGGTTTCCATTAGGTTCCCTTTGCCCACCCTGCTGTTCGGAAAGTGTATCTTCACGCTTCATTATTCCAAAACTTATTCATAGAAAACAACCGTTAGAAATATTTTAAAGCACAATATTTTCTACAATCTCACATAAAATAAGAACGAAAGGGTTAAAGATGAAATAAGTAAATAATAAATCACTACATATACCTATAGACTCTATATGTATGTTTGTATGTACATGTGTTACAGGCAAAAGTTTTAAGTAGAACTGCCTCTTGGCTGTAGTCCAAGGCAATATAGCTCTATGTAGAGAGATAACTGAATGTTAACACTTTTACTTATTGAAATATTGTTGAAGAATAATACGGGAAACTGTTATACGGGACAAATGTTATTTATTAGAGGATATATGTTTTTTATTAGTTTCACGCTATTTCCCGTACATAGCAGGATAGGTAGGGGAATATAGTGTTAAGCTCATAGTGTTAAGAAGCTGTTTACACAATACAAAAAACCATCAAATAATTTTAGAATTTGTGTCTGTTTATCTGTTTGTCTGGGCTAATCTCCGGAACTTAACCGATTCTTATAGATCTAACACCGAAAGATAGAGGATGTTGTGGAGCAATAATATGTATCTCAGAATTCCACTCTCAGGACTGATCCACACTCAATATTTTGAATTTCAGCGGAGAGTGGAGAAAAGAGTGTTTTGACTACACTAACTAGATTTTCCCTGTAATCTTGTTAGGGCGTTAAGTTGAAGTTTATTATTCTTAACTACTTTTTAAGTATCATAAGCTTTATACCAAGAAAAGCTTTGTGTAAAGAAAAGTTTTCAAACTTTCAGTTTTGTAAAGGTAGAACTAGTTAGATG
The DNA here is from genome assembly GCA_016802625.1 of Heliconius numata. NCBI lineage: Eukaryota > Metazoa > Arthropoda > Insecta > Lepidoptera > Nymphalidae > Heliconius > Heliconius numata. The sequence goes on along the minus strand of JAEBDU010003725.1, from coordinate 10,529 downwards.
TCTGATCCATGCATGTTCTTTGTTTATGACGATGTTTATTTTAAGTTTAATTTGATAATATTACAGCAATTTCCAAACATAGCTTGTTGTGTGGCAGAATTCAACGCTGCTCTTTGTATTTTAACTAGAGCGTAGTAAAGTAAATAATTCATACCCCTAAATAAGAATCGAATATAAAACCCCTATATTTTATCATAATTCTGCAAATTTTCTATATAACCACCATTGCACCAAGTTTAAACATTGTTAACTATATCTGTCGTATAGCCGGTAAGCTGGTAGTATTTTCAAAGGAAAATAAACCGGGATAAAGCTAAATAAGTACGGAGAGTGCTTTGCTGAGATTTCTTTTAATCTCGGCACCGAGTTCTAAATTGCCGACATCAATCTCGACTGTTTCTTTTCTACTGTACCTATGTACCTACCTACGTTCATTGTTTTTTCTAAGGCACAGCTAATATTGTTCTAAGCAAGAGTTTAACTAAGTAATCTAGCTTAGCTAAATTTAGTGTTTTAATTTATTATTGTTGGAAGAATAAATATATTTCGCAGCGTTGAGTTCCGCCACTTAAAACGTAGTGCCTCGAATTTGGATCCGAAGCTGAGAATGGAGTGCCTTAACTCTAACTTATCTTTGCTGTCCTATCGTATGCGGGATAAAGCGTGTATCTAAGAAAAAAAATACTGAAAAGTGGTTGGAAGTATCTTCTATTTAAAATTAATCAACTGATTTGATATATAATCATTGTGTGAGATAAAAAAATATTAATATAAATACCAGTACATTACTAACTCTATAGTAGAGAAGATTTGTCTAACAATGACTACCCTTGGATCCAATCGATTATCGTAATGACAATTTACTAAGTAAATGATGGCGATGGAGACCCTGGAGGCTCAGCTGGACACCGACTCTTAAGCACGTTGGTAATGGCTTCAATTCCCACTGGAGGGAGATGAATTATTTACATTTTCTCGCACTGGTGAGAAAAAGTTCGACGTTGAGTTTTATCACTCAAAACAGATATATTATAAATCAAAATTAAGTGGAAAACGAGGAATGGAGTGATTTCAACACTAACACTTTTTCTTTTTCTATCCTGCTTTATGCGAGATAAAGTAAAAAGACCCTCTATCTATCTTAAAATCTACGCTTTAAAAAAATACAAAACAAATCAATAACAATACATACGAGTATTACGTATCAAAAGATTTTCAACCACACTTTAACACTTTAACCACACTTATAAAAAAAAATTTACACACCACTTCAAAAACACTTACCTATCTCAACAAAACAATATAAAGTGTCATAAAACCACAATACACCTATATTTACTGAGTAAAGTACATAATTATTAACGGATTCTTAATTTTATAGGTATATTAGAGATCCCTCCATTTGGGTCCCGATGCTTGGTTTGTATAAGGGGTGATGTAAAGAGTGGTGGAACACGTGAAGTTTTCCCTCGAAACTACCCCTGTAGTACAGTAGTGCCTAGGGATGCTCTAGGGTAAAATGGGCATAGAGTATAAATTTACACTAAATATATTTATATATATTTTTTCACTCTAGAGAGAGCTCGAGATAGATCCCATGTATAACAAGATAGGTAAAGGAAAATTAGTGTTAAGATACTCCGTTTTTTCGCCCAATTTTGAAAGTGATGAATTGTCTTGATACCAAAATGAGAACATGAAAATAAATCATTCTCCTGGTGAGAAAACAAAGTTACAGCTGCTGCAGCCTCAAGCTGCCCTATGAAGACCTATTTTTTTATATCTGGTGGAGTAAGGACGTAACGTTTAAAATTTTATTCCATTCTGCAAGAAAGCGGAATATTGCTTGATTCATATATTTTTTTATTTTTGCATATCATTTAGCTAATATGATCCTTCTAATATTATGAATATTAGGAAATTTTATCATGATGCATCCTTCGTATCTTATTGCACCTTAGTTGGTAGTTAACTGGTGGCAAAGTGGCAAGTCACAGTCAGCTCTCCGGACGGAGTAACCCAATATTGCTATTTATCTCACTAGGGTATAAAATAAAAAATGTGGTATTTAACTTATCTTGCTAATAATAAAATATCATTGTAAACTATAAAATTTTAAACAATGCTATAGTATTATACAATATACAAACGACCTCTCGGAGACAAACCCAATAGTCGTATTAACTAAACACTTTTCTTATAATCACCATCACAAAGTACTTTCCCCTTGACTGCCTATTTGCAATGAACAAAGTTTACAGCACCAAATTCGCTTATTTCCAGTTTTACTCAGTATTTTTTCTACCTCTTGAAACATCTGTTGGTCATAGAGCGTACGTGCCTTCGATACTTTATATTTAGAAAACTGCAGACTCGTGACTTTTCTTCAGCTTTTAACGAAATCTTTTCACAAATTTATATTTTCGAATTGAGTATATATATTTTTTCAAGATTCTCGCTGTATCCAGCAGAGTAGGTAGAGGAACCTTTTTTCGAGAATTTTCGAGGCATTGCGTGTTGAGTGGCAGAACTCAATGCCGCGCTTTACTTCGACACCGGAGCGAAGAAATGAAAAGAATAAATATTTAATTTCCTCAAGTGGAAATCGAACCTGCATTTACAGTCACACGCTTGTGCACCTGCGCCAAAATTAGCCTCGTTAAAAATAATGAAAGCCTATTAATATTCTATTACAGTGTGTTGAGTTTAGCACTCAACACACATGTCTATCCTGCTATATGCGGGATACACCGTGCGGGATACAAAAAAAATATAATTTTATTGACCACAAGAACGGATAGTCTAAAAATTGTTACATGTAAATTGTTTTCGTACCTTCCATAACATCTGTAGGTCATACTTCGAACGTGTTTATGATATTTTTTATTACAATTTTTTATGTCTTTGTTGTAAAATTTTTATTTTCTCTTAAACTTATTATTTTTTTTAAATTACAAAATGTACAATTACAGTATAACTTTCTTTAGATTTAAATTATATTTTTTACACGATTTCATTAGGTCGATTTAGAAATTTTTCATTAGTTAATAAAATCTAAGATATTGTATTGGACCCAATTGTACTATTAGAAAAATTAACTGTTTGACAAAGCTAGATCCAATAATATAGTATAATCGAGCTGATGATGGAATAAATGTGGGAGATGAAAACCTAGAATATCTATTAGTCAAACCAAATCACAGGTTGTTGATAAAAAAAAACTCAGTAAATCGTTTTCTAGCGGCACAGTGTCACAACGTTGACTATAGGTTGGGGTTTATTTTTCGTTTCAGAGCGATATATGCTTTTATTAGCAGCGGCGTAGAGTTCCACCACTCCATGGGTAAAGTCTCGAATTCGACGGGAAGTGGAGTACGGAGTGTCCTGACATTAAGTTCCCTTTGCTAACCATGGTTTATAGAAAAAGCGAAGATCAGATATAGTATTTAACGATAGTAAAAACAATATGAGTCAAATTTTAGCTGATGATCTCCGAAGTACAGCGAAAAGTCACGTATGCTGTTCTTCTATGATTTATATGATAAATCTATAAATTATTGTAACTTTCTTTTCATAAAGTTATGTTTTTTTTAACTTCACGCTGTAACCCGCACACAGCAAGGCAGAGGGAACTTTGTATGAACTCCGTTCCCCATTTTCGATGAATTCTGGAGATATTGCGTGTTGAGTGGCAGAACTTAACGCCGCGCTTCACCTCGTAAACATATATTAGTTGGTAAAGAAAACATAACTTTAGGTCTCTCTGTTCTCCACACCTATTTTTAAAGCGAAACTAATTTATTGAAACATTGTTTCATTTAATTTCTAAAAAACTTGTAGTTACATTACAGTCTCGTTGATCAGAAGCGGAATAATTAAATCAATTTATATTTTTACGCGAATAAGCTACAAGGGAACTCCACGTTAACGGGTACAATTGCCAACGAAATTTGTTTTTAATAATTATATTTTAAAGTCGTGTTACATAGATAAAATATTAATAAAAAAAAACGTTTTAAAAGCTTGCCTTCTAGCTGTGTAGTATTTTACAAATCAAGCTCTTTCATTTAATATCCTTGTTTTACGTTTAGTTAACCTTTATACAAAGGTGGTGCAAAAATTGGTATTCCATTCTTTTTTTTGACGGCCATTTTGGATTAACAATACTATTGATTATTTGTTTTTTAATTGTCAACAGAACCGAGGCCCTAATCAAAAGGGTGTGACTGTTGTCATGGGTTCGATCCCCACTCGAGGAAATGAAATATTTATTTATTTATTTATATTTGCATTTCTCCTATCTGTTGTCGAAGCAAAGCGCGGCGTTGAGTTCTGCCCCTCAACACGCAATGCCTCCAGAATTCGGTAGTAAGTGAGGAACGGAGTGTCTTTCCACTGGTTTTCCTCTGCCTACCTTACTGAGTGCGGGATACAACGTGAAGCTGTTTTTTTATTTATTTATTTATTGTATGTATTCCAACGGAATCACAGTGTCATGAGACTCGATAAATTGAATGCCTCACACAGAAACGAACCTATGACCAACACAATAAGCAAAAAAATTGCCATTTAAAACTATAATAACATAAACAGGTGAATTTTAATTTTCTCACCGACCATACAGAGGGGAGGCCAGACGTCAGTTATCGATTATTCGAGAGCGAACAGTCATAGCATTGCGTTTACTTCCTTTAAAATTATATATCTTATTACTTAAAACATAAAGCTCAAATTGCTACATCAAAAACTTAAATCTCACCTTACTTGTCTTAAAAATACAATCAAAATACAGCTTTAATACCAACAATTAGAGTTTAAAATGGATAATTAATAAATGTTATGTCGCGATGACACGACGGTAGTTTCCAAAGGCTTTCGTTTCAGTAAATGCAGTTTCCAAACTTGTGTTACGGTTTGTACTGATGGGGGCTATTGAAAGTCCACTCGATTACGCATGGGTTCAATTTGATTTATATATTAAATGTAATATCAATGTTATATTAGGCGTAGTAAGTGTGACTGTAAACGCAACAGGTTCGATTCCCACTCAAGGAAATATTTCTTTTAGTTCACGCTTTTGCCTACCATAAGCTACAGCATGATAGACAATTGAAACCGCATTTTGCTCTCACGCGTTGTTTAGCGAAACTCAACGCCGCACTAAAAGAAACATTGTTATACATTCCACAAACAAGTAGACTCATACAGCGAAGCCAGATTACACCAATTCCATTACACCCATTGTATACATAATACATCCATTATAATGAAGACTTGGAGCTCACGGGATTACAACTAGACTCAATATCAACCTTTGATCTGAACCAACACGTACACATTCATTAATTTAGTTAAACGTGGCTTTAGTATATGTAGTATATATGTACCTATTCCAATTAAGTTTAAGTATATGGAACTAATATAATATATTGTTTTGAAGGCCCACTGTGTTCCGTACACAGCAGGGTAGGCAGAGAGAACCTAGTGTTAAGACACTCCGTTCCTCATTTTCCGATGAACTCTTGAGGAGTCGTGCGTCGAGTGGTAAAGAAGTTAACTCCGAGCTTTACATCCACATTAGAGCAAAGAATTTAATATTTAATTTCCTCGAACGGGAATCGAACCTACAACTGTCGCATGCTTGTGTGACCTTCGTGGTGCAGGGGGCACCACGAAGGTCACAGGTTCATGGTTTTATGGTTTTATAGAAATTCCGCAAACACGGAGATCAGATAGCGTACGACGAAATGAGTTGACAGAGCAATATCACTAATTGAGGGTAGCACTATCGATATTCACCATCAGCTTTCAAAAACGTTTAATATAGATAAAATACAGATAGTAATTGGAAAGTTTTCATTTTGGAAAATATTTTTTTATTATTATTATTATTTGTTTTAGTACTGTATAGAATAAAATAGTAATAGTAGAGATCTTAGGGACTCAGCGGCTCAGGGTCCGAATATATAGGCTACGGTTGTGGTTTCAATTCCTACTAGGGAGAATGGACTATTTTATTTGTTTGTTAGCTTCACGCTGTATCGTGTACGCTGTGTGTAATAAAATTCCGCAGTGTATTCTAGATTTGCCACTTCCAAAATTTAAAATATCAGTAAAAAAAGTTCTGACAAGTAAAGCGTATTACACTGTTCAAGAATACTTAGAAGACAAACATGTATGGAATTAATGTCTATTGAATGTAATGCAGGATAGCTGCCAACTAATGTAACAGATTGTGATTGTACCATTGACTTTGAAAAGAGCAACTGTTGAGTTTCTTGCCGGCTCTTCTCAGCAGAACTGCCTTCCGAACCGGTGGTAGCTTTTTGTTCATATGTTCATCGACGATTCAAAAGTGCTTATTATAAGTTTATTTGAATAAAGAATATTTTGAATTTGAATTTGAATTTATCACGCACAAAGTAGGATCCCAGGGGGAATTTGCAAAACTTAGTTTTAAGACACTTCGGCCACATTAAGACACTTCCGTTCTCCATTTACCACTGAATTCTAGCGACACTAGAGTTGCGAGTTAACAATCACACACTTTTGTCTCTGCGCTACCGTGGCCTATACGGTTATGCGGGGAAAAGTAGCTGTATTTTTTTGAACAGTATTATATAAACAGAAGAATAAACACGTAAACAATATATACCTTGACTAAAACTAAATTCCCGCTATAATATAATATATTATACATACATACATACATATTATAGTCAATATTTGGCAATTAGAACTCAGACAGAGATCTCCAATTACTCTTGAGTATCGGTGCAGTCGTGTGTACTAATAAGAGGCTTGATTGTATTGTACTACCTAAACATATCTACCTATAAATATTTTATAGAAATTATTGATTATTAAGGCTAGTCGCAGTCGGTAGGGCACAAGGGTGCGACTGTAAACGTGGCAGGTGGTGGGTTCGATTCCCAGCTTCACGCTGTATCCCGCAAGCAGGGTAGACAGAAGGAGCCTAGTGTAAGACATTCTCGATCCCCACCTTCCGCTAAATCTAGCTCATACTCTGTTCCCATTATGACCTTTCCGTTGCCAAGTTTCCGTTCAATTTCGGAGGCACTGCGTGTTGAATGGCGGAACTCAACACTGCGCTTTGCCTCATTACCAGAGCAAGAAAATAAAATTATAAAATATTTGTTCCCCGAGTGGGAATCGGTCCCACAGTCTGGTCACTGGACTCAAAACTCACTTACTCACTTATATTAATATAGTTAATATAAAAATACCATTTTATATGAAAACTAGAGCAATTTATGCCTCCTTTTAGGTACAATACAATATAAAAAGTATTTTCGACACAATACCGTGATAAAACTTTGATAGTTACTCTTAAGATCCCCGACAGATAGAACACGCACCGAACTATTGGAAAATATATATTTAACTTATATGTACCTACGTACGTGTGTTTTATACATTAGTCCTTTATCGGTGGCTTTTTGTTGTTTGTATTTTAGGCTGACATAATAAAATAAAATAAATAAAATAAGCCTTTATTCACTGACCATCTCAGAATAAACTATACAATAAAATTCAAAAACTTAAAAATTAAAATCATTTAAAAAGTAATTAATTCTAGCACCCAGTTTTTTGGTCAGGGTGTCCCTCGACATAGGCCTCCCCCATTAGGCTGACATAACTAACTATTTAATCGTCGGTTGTAGGTTCGAATTCTACTTCTTGTGGAACTCAACGTCATACCTTCTGTTATCAGTTACACGTATGGCGTTAAGTTTCGGCAATCACTGTGATAATGGGCAAAAAGAAGAATTGAACCTGATTGAAGATTATAAAAAAATATATAGGATAGTATTCTGCTACTTTAATAAATAGTCATTCTATAGTTACATATAATAAAATTATAACTGATCGCTGTTTGTACGTCATGTAAAATTTGCATGCTAATCTCAGAAAGATCTTAACCCATTTAAATATATTTTACTAGCGGGCGCGCGCAGCTTCGCTTGCGTATTTAGGGGTGAATTCTAATATACCATGAAACATGTTTTCAATTAAATACTTTTAACAGTCTGAATTTCAAATTTTATAAAAATTGGTCCCGATTTAAAAAAAAATCTATACATACTTTCAACCCCTTATTTGCACCCTTAGGGGAAGAATTCTAGAAAACCATGAAACATGTGTTCAATTAAATACTTTTAAGAGTCTGAATTTCAAATTTTATAAGAATCGGTGCCGATTTAATTTTTTTTGCATACAAACTTTCAACTCCCGATTTGCACCCTTAGAGGGAGAATTCTTGAAAACGATGAAACACGTATTCAATTAAATACTTTTAAAAATCTAAATTTCAAATTTTATAAGAATCGGTGCCGATTTCATTTTTTTTCCATACAAAATTTCAACCCCTATATCACCCCTTTAGGGTTTCAATTTTTCGAAATCCCTTCTTAGTGGATGTCCAGATTACAAAAGCAAACATCTGTCCAAATTTCACGTTTCTACGCACAGCGGTTACGGCTGTGCGTGCGTCTTACCTCAGTCAGTGAGGACAAGTCCTTTTATATATATAGATTAATCTTCTAATATTTAACGTATGTTTTTCTAAAATTGGTTTAAAAATAAAAAAAAGTTAAAACAAATTATGTGATGGACAGTCGTGGAGCAGAGGCACGAGCGTGTGAATGTAAACGTAACAGGTTGTGGGTTCTATTCCCACTCGAGGAAATGAAATATTTAATACTTTTATTACTTCTCTCTGGTGTCGAAGTTCACCACTCAATATATAATTGATTTACTGTTAAGTTTATTTTTCGTAGGCTGCTGCAGTGATCATGCACGATAAGAAGAAAGTGCAGTTCTTAAAACCATAACAAGATGTCTCTTAACATCTATACATATAAAAAAAATGTAAATAATTGAATAGAAGTAAATAAATAAACATCATAAGACTAAAACAATTACTTTTATTTTTTATATTTTTGTCGGTTTGTCCGTGTTTCTGTGCGTTTGTACACGTAAATTTCAGAAACTATTTAATCCATTTAAATTTTGTATTTTTGCAAACTTCCCTTAACATTTTGCGTTAGTTTTATTTTAGGGATTGAACCCAAAACCACCGTGCTTACAGCAAAAATATATATTATATACACCGTGAGAAGCCGGGGCATATCATTGGAGAAAAATAATTTGCTTATTTAGCACAAATTATAAGCAAACCACGTATTCTTTTGAATACATTCAGTGCAGGACGCGGTATGAATGACGTGCTTGAACTTTTCTCTACTTTCTAGATTTAATATAAAATACCTACTTGCATACAGTCACGTCGCTTATAGTTTGCCTTATAAGGATATTTTGAGTGAAAGTTATAATTTCTATTATGCGACAGAGCTCCTAGTGTAGTAAGACACTCCACTCTCCATTTTCCGCCCGAGTTTCAAATTGCGTTTGAATGGCGAAATTTAACGCCGCACTACAGTGAAGTAGCGAAACTATTTTTTTTTAGGTTGATATAACTATTTAATCGTCAGTTGTAGGTTCGAATTCCACTTCTTGCGGAACTAAACGCCATACTTTTTGTTACCAGTAACACAGTATGGCGTTAAGTTCCGCTGCTCACTGTGATAATAGGCAAAAAGTAAACTAAAGTCTTCCTGAACTGAAGAATGTAAAGTAGTATATAGTACATAGTACAGTATATATAAGTGTCCTTACTCTGCTACTTAAAAAAAATTTCATTTTTATTAATTCTATAGGTACATATAATAAAATTGTAACTGATAACTGTTTGTACGTCATGTAAAATGTCTTAACCCATTTGAGTGTATTTTGGTGAACTTCTAATATTTAAGGTATGTTTTTCTAAAATTGGTTCAAAAATAAAAAAAGTTAAAACAATGTAAAACAATTCATGTGATGGACAGTCGTGGAGCAGAGGCACAAGCGTGTTAATGTAAACGTGAGAGGTTGTGGGTTCTATTCTCACTCGAGGAAATGAAATATATAATACTTTTATTACTTCTCTCTGATGTCGAAGCTCACCACTCAATGAATGCAAATGCTGTTTTCTATGTATAATTGATTTAGTATTACGCTTATTTTTCGTAGGAGCGCCATCTATGAGTTATTTCATAAACTGCTGCAGTGATTATGCACGATAAAAAGAAAGTGCAGTTCTTAAAACTATAACAAGATGTCTCTTAACATCTCTACATATAAAAAAATATAAATAATTGAATAGAAGTAATTAAATAAACGTAATACGAAACTAAAACAATGACTTTTATTTTTTATATTTTTGTCGATTTGTCCGTGTTTCTGTACGTTTGTACACGTAAATTTCAGAAACTATTTAATCCATTTAAATTTTGTATTTTAGCAAACTTCCCTTAACATTTTGCGTTAGTTTTATTTTGGGGATTGAACCCAAAACCGACGTGTTTACAGCTAAAATATATATTATACTAGCGACCCCCTTGCGGCTTCGCCCGCTTTTATTACTGGATTATTCATATAATGTATGTTTGCAAAGCACTTAAGATAAT
>JAEBDU010003702.1:0-13218 GCA_016802625.1 Heliconius numata | reverse complement strand
GTTACATTGCGTTGTGAAATAATCTATGGCTTACTTCTGACCACATATCTGTGATAACTACTTTAATTTCGTTTTAAAAATAGATATTGAAATAAAACAACAAGTTCTGCATGTCGTTTTAATATCCAGTTTTTAGTTTAGATTTATATTTACATACAAAACGTACGTAAATTGTAGTTACAATACACATATTTTGAATAACTGGTAAATATAAAAAAATATACAATTTCATACAAATAAAAAAAACGTATACAATGACATATACAATGACATATATTTATAATTACATGGATTCCTATTATGTAAATAATCACTATAAATACTAAGTAAATGTATGACAGTATGTATGTATACATCTTTTTGATTTGTTTAATTAAAATGTAAAACTAAAGTATATGAAGCTATTTATTAAGACAATTTAAGAGTAAAAATTGTAACATAAAAAACAAAACTTATTTTAGCTTTATTCTAGACTGTTTTTTTACACATAAAAGATGGAAATTATATGAATTATGTAGGTATATAACTCATACAATATTTTTAGCAACAGTTTAAGACTAAACTGACTACATGCCCACTCTATCTAAAGGCTATGTTTAAGGTATATCTAATACCTAATATTTTTAAAGTTTGACAAACTAAAATGAGAATTCCTTCACAAATTTCTTTGAAATGACGCAAGAGTTTACAATTTCATAGAAAGCCGCTAAGGTGTTACCTGTTACTTTACGAGGGGACGACGTGCATGTGACATTTGTATAATATATTTATCTGAGAAATTTTGCGAAATAGTGTAAAATATTATTTACTTACTACAGTTAAATAAATGTCATGAAAATTGTATTTTTAAAAATAAAAAAAAATAATTTTTACGTTAAAAAACGTAACGTACGTGATGTATGTGATAGTATGGAGATCTTACTGAACTTTATAGTTGTAGGTTGAAATCTTACTGAAAAGATATTTATATTTATAGTCTAGTATTTTGCTATATCAATCTTAGAAGCAAGCTTAAACTACTCTACCTCCATCAGGACCAGGATGCGATATTATCAGTGTGAGCATAGTTAGTTAAAACACTCTCTCTCTCTCTGTTTGCGACACCAGAGAAAAGAAATGAAAATATTTAATATTTAATTTCCTCGAATGGAAATCGAACTCACAGCCTGTCGCATTTACACATGCTTGTGCTCGCGCCACAATTGGCTTCGAAAAAATGTATTCTTAAATGGGAATCATTATTAATTATTATACAGACACAATATTTCGCTTACTTACAGGTACCTGCCTACATTAATGACATTTTTCTTCAAAGTCGGTTATTTAAAAAGACAATATTTGAAGTTTTATATGTACGAGTATATTGAGATTATATCCTAGGACGTCAATAATAAAACACTGATCATCTACCGCAAGCACACACGCTTTATAGAGGAAACCATTACAGCCATAAAAGTAATAATGGTGGCTACCGTCACTTGCTTCTCTGTATTATGATAATTTTAACTACATTGTACCTTTTTAGAGTTCTATTTTAAACGATAATGCTATAAGTTTAAGCTTAAATTTATTTAAGTAATTTAGCTGTGAATTTTAATCTTATTCGAGTAATATATGTTTCACCAGTCTATAGCCAGTTGGCAAGGTGAGGCGTGGCGCTGGTGTAGAAGCGTTCGAGTGTGATCGCGACAGGTGTGGATTCGATTCCCACTAGAGGAATTAAATAATTTAATAGTGTCTCTGAACTTCAACTTCAACTCAAAGCATAACTGAAATATAATTATAACAGATATATACAGTAATACCGATAATAACATTTTTTTATTTTTTTAAGCTTCACACTGTAACCCGTAATAAGTAATAATCATTCCCCCGAATGGGAATAGAACTCACAACCGTCGCGTTTAGACGCTTCTCTATACACGCATGTGCCCCTACGCCACTTCGACGTCAATGAACGCTTGTTTTTTGCTTTGAAATAATATTTCAAACCAAAAAACAACGGTTCATTGGATATTGTGTCAATTTGACATGTTATCAAATAAGTAGTATGCATAAATGACAAATGTAATTTAAAAACTTATATTTTTTTAAAAAATATATTAACATATTCTTTTCTCATATACATACATCGCAAATTTAACTTATAAATATCTCTATAAAAACTAACTGTAGTTAAATTTGTTCTTATTAAATATTTAACTATTTCTATAGAGATTCTAATTTTCAAATCAAATTTCTTCGTTTGGTCAAAAGTAAGTACTTAGATACATACATATGTTCAAACAATAATCTATAATTGCGCGATTGTGGACATTGACATACCTATTTTGAATATGCTTGTAATAAGTTGCCACTCAATCAGTGGCTGTTTGTATTTCTTTGACACTAGACACTAGACACTAGGCACTAGAGAATATTGGATTTTTATAATAATATTTTTTACAAGACTTTTTATATTTGTGATATTTTAACAAGAGATTGTAGCGCAGGGGAACAAGCATGGCTGTAAGCGAGACTAGTTGTGGGTTCGATTCCCGCTCGAGGAAATTAAATATTTTCATTTTTTCACTCTGGTGTTGAGTTTCGAACAACGCCACCAAACACTAGGCCTCTTCTGTCTACTTTGCCATATATAGGATACAGCGTAAACCTATGTATCGACGACCTAAGTGTCGTTAAGAGGTCTCTTTAAGATGTACCCTAAGTACTAGCCTTGACTTGCTTGCCTCCTATATTAATATTTTTGATTGTACTTTTTTCATAAATGCATTTAAAAAAGATAAGATAATTAAAAAAGTACGCTGCTGAGGTTTTAGGTTTTTAGCTAGGTAACAAATATCCTTTCTCTCCTCATTTTTTTGTTTTATTCAGTGAAGTTATGCAAGAAAAACAAAAACGAATACAATATTAGCTTGAGAAGTAGAGAAGGTAGAGATTTTGTGGAAAATTTGAATTTGACACGACTAAACAAAATTAAATTATCTCAACTTTATTTATAAAGTGTCTTTATAACGAATATTTAAATAATTATCTTAAGAGTTATCTTGCCTCTATAAATATTTCACGGTAGAGCGATATCCTATCTACAATTTCGTGCTCCGTTATAACGGCCCATTAGCTCAGTTGGTTAGAGCGTCGTGCTAATAACGCGAAGGTCGCGGGTTCGATCCCCTCATGGGCCAATTATGTTTTTAATTAAATTTTACTTTTTAGATTAATTTTTAAAAAGTGTTGGTTTTAATAATAATGAGTAAAGGTATAGACATATTTTATTGAGAAGTCGTTATGGTGCAGCGGGAGACTGTCTACTCTAAACCAACTAAAGTTGTTAGTTTGATTCTCATTCAGTTTCGCTTTCGCTTTGGCAAGATAAAGCTTTTAGGCGTATTATTTCACTTTACAATATCTTCTTAGATGAGAAGTGATGATAAAAATGACATGTCACTCCGAATCCCTCTGCATATTTGGCAAGTCGATGTGCGAAGATAAAAAAAATATTGAAATCTATAAAAAAAAACATAAATTCCTTACAATTAATATAAAATGATATCTGTAATATATTCTCGATATGTCACTCTAGTGTAAACAGAACTGTTTTAAACATAAATTTAATGATAATTTCATGGCTGTAATTCGGCCCCATTAAGACGCTCTGTGAACTATCTAATTAATATATCAATTTGGTTGGAATGTGGAAATTAAATTGTAGTGCTATACATAAATTGTTTTAAATATTTTTTTAATATGGATATGTGACATATTTGGGATGAATAGATTTTCATTAGTATGCTTTGAATGAATTTCAGATCCATAGTTTCGTATTTGTCATGTACAATTTGGAATTTAAATGATTATTACCACTTTACCGACGACCTGAAGAAGGTTGCTGGCTTCGACTGGATGCGGAAGGCGGAAGATCGGGAGCTTTGGCGCACCCTGGGAGAGGCCTATGTCCAGCAGTGGACCCGAAAAGGCTGATTTGATTGATTGATTGATTGATTACCATTTTTATATAGTAAGCGAGATAGTTTTATGATCCTTTTCTTGCTAATATAGGTATTTTAAATAAAAAAAAACTAATGTTTTAATTAAATACTTTTATATTCAGCTAAAATATTGACTATAATACAATATACCTTCTTTCTTTAGTTATAATATAATATTTCTTTATACAAAAGCTATAATATTAATTTCCCCCATCCATTTTATATTTCAATCCATAAATAATAAAATACATTTTTTACAAAACAATTCGTATGAAAATCTATACAAATATTACATAATTGCACAACCGGCCAGTCATATTTACACATTTAAATGGCATTTTTTACCGTAATAGTAATATTTACAATTTGAAATTAATAATTAATTATAAATTAAAATATTTAATTATAATATATTTAGTTACTAAATCGAAATCATTGATGACTTCACGAAGCAGTCCTAGACTTTTAAGAGCTTCTCAATTTGGCATATTAAACAATTAATTGTCATAAAAAGTAAATTGTATAATATCAAATAATTTTATATTGTAACAAAAGTAATAACATCTAAGAAAAGTTATCTACAACAAAAGAATTTACACTTTTATGAGTGCCACTCTTTATTCTCTAGATCGTTATTTATGAAGAAAATTATTCTTATACTCTAAATCGCTCTCAAGTCGTCGTCGACCGTCCGAGATCGATCTTGAGATTTCATGAACGATAACAATATCTCAACAGCGATCTCAGATTTGACAGCGGTTTATAAGAGCCTAAAACTTCCAATATTAAGGTATATTGCTCATTGACTTGTAAACATTTGAAATAGCTAATAGAGTCTTGAAATTTACATATTTACAAATTAGATTTACACCCAATACATATTAATTACACATAACTTCTAGTAATTACTTTTTCTATTAATTTATATACAGTATCCATTTTCATGATCTAAACTTCATGATCAATGATTATCATTATTAAAATTAATAAAAAAAGGGTGGGAATGCTTATCTAAATTATAACAAAATATTTTAAAATCCATAATGTTTCAGGCATTTGTCAAACGATCCATGTTTGATTAATGAATGTTTAAAAATCAGTCTTTCGTGAGAACTTAAGAATTATACCACTAAAATATCAATATAGAATACTCAAAAATTGTATTTGAGGTAAATCGGTGGCACGAAAAATATACTACGATTTTCTATATAGTTTACTAGTATTTATAATGTTTATATTTACTAAGTACACTCTACAGACTGAACATATGGCGAATCGTCTAAGTTCGATAAAGACGAAGCTGAGACTCTACCATCACAACCGGTTATAATTGATATAACACTCTTATGTTCTGAATCACTATCACCACTTAATATTATATTCGTTTCACCAACAAACCCAGAATCTATTTGATTTTGATTTAACTTCGTATCCATTTCCAGGCCTAGTTCTTCAAAAATTTGCTTGGAATCGTCAATATTTCCAAAAAATACTGAATCCGTTTCAATACTCTCCCCTCCAGATTCGCTTCGACCGTCACACAGTGACTCTAGTTCATCAGTGTCCGTGTCTATGTGGAGGGGATGCGCTTTAATTGATTTCGGAATCAAATCCAATTGTATCATTTTAGGTTTCAACTGCATTAAATATCTTGCTCGTCGTTTAGATTCATTTGAATCAGTACTTAAGTAACCTGAATCTTCAGTTCGACAAAGCTTCTTCAAGTCGACCCGTCTAGATCTCATTCTGGTCGATCTTCGGCCAGAGCGTCTTGAATTTATATTATCTGTTCGAGAGTATGGCGGAAAACGGTCACGCTCTTCTGATGATCGATATCTATCACTCGGCGGACTATTTCTTGGTGTATTACTTTTAGAGTTAGATTCTCGGTTTTTCGATAACGGTGGTTTAGTCTCATTTTCGTTTTCGAAATTCCGAGCAAACGCAGCTACTTCTTGTGTTCCATAGGGAACACTACCTCGTCGCTCGTATAATGGTCTTTCATCAAGAAATTTGCTTTTATTAGCTTCATATATTTGCCTTAAGCTGCCGATTTTTCGTGTAAATGCCGCTTCTGGAGGGCTCTTCTGCTTTTCAGTTTCAGGTATGGTTATTTTATGTTTGAAACTACCACCAGATTTTAGAAGAATTTTCTCAACACATTTTTTATTTTCCGTCGTTTCTGTAAATCTTTTGGGTTTTCTGTCAAGAGTGTCTGGATCAAAATCCTCATTTTCATTTCGTCTATTCTCCACAGGTGATCCACGAACTTCAATAGTCAGCGGTCCGGCTTTTTCTATGTTATTGTATATAGGCTCAATTGAATTAATAAAGATATTATTGTTATTATTTGGACTTTTCTTATTACAAACATTAAAGCTGATTATTTGGGAAGGTAAGTGTGACGTACTTTTTAAGTCACGCCAACTTTGTGTTAATCTATCGCGAGATATTGGAGTGTTTTGTATCAATATATCTTTTTTATTGAGTTCTGGTCCATAATCTAAGGAAAATCTTCTTTTTTTGGACATTTTTCTTTCTAGGCTGTCGAAGTCTGCTGCACTTTCAATGTCTAAATCTTTATTATTTTCAGCAAGTATATTGTCATCACTAAAATATTGCGAATCCACAGCTGTGACTGGTATTACTAATTTAGGTACCATCGAGTTACTCTCTGGTTCAACTCTTTGGCATTTATTTAATTCTCTAATGACAGCTTCCATTTTCCTTTTAACTTCTGGTGAAACTGGTTCAATTTCATCAAAATCAATATCTGATATATTTGTAGGCGGCGGGGGTGGGGGAGGTAGTTTTTTTCTAATACGTCTTGTGCCATGATTTGTAGGACTTTTAATTTCTGAAGTTGTAATTACAGTTGTTTTAGCTATTACCACTTCATTATTATTTACATTTGAAATATTGTTATTATTTTCTTTTATAATTTTATCTTTTAAATAGTCTTTTACAACTGATTCAGTAATCTTAATAGTTTCTAAATCAATATTTGGTACAGGTTCAATAGGATTAAGTCGTACTTCTATATCTTTTGGTTCGGTAACTCGTGGAGTACCACTCACTTTCGCTACAGATTTGACTGGCCTGGTCACTGACACTGGAGTCGGTACTTCATCGAGCCATTTCTGCACTATCTTTTGCTTATAATCATCACTAACACACGTCTTACATGAATTAGAGCGTGTTAAATTTATATTTTTCTGTGATTTTGAACTATCGCACCCTGGGCAACCACCACAATGGATTGCTCTACGGCTATTCTCCCTTTTGAGGCTTATAGCGCTAAATCTCCTGCCACGTCTAGCACAAGGAATATCCCAGCCAAGGTCTATAGTGTGATATGATTCTTCTTCGGGTATATCTGATAATATTGGTATGAATCTTTTTGAAGTCATCTTTTCTTTTGCCAGTGACATTACTTCTCTTAGTTTTATCAAAAACTCTGTAGCCGCAGGCGGTGGATTCTGAAATTGTCAATTTATTTTATACTATGTAAAACAATGAAAAAATTAAAGTTGACTATGTAATATTAAAATATATTGATTATTAAAAAAAATAAGTAAGTAAATTAAAGATATAGTATTTGAGAAAAATAGTAAATATTGTACCTTTAACAAGTCTATTTCAAAAAACACAGGATTGAAATACAATTTTCTTCTCACAACCGGTTCTCCTTCAGGTTGTATTGTTTCATTATCAATGCAATGTAGTATAGACAGATCTGAGTGTGGTGCTTTTTCTAAATCTGGTGATGAAGATCTTCGTTGTATTCTTTCATTTAGTTCTGGTGTGGATGTGCGTATTATCGGTCTTGATGGCTTCTTTCTAGAATGTACCACTGCGGATACAATGTTTGGATTTCTATCCAGGAACTAAAAATAATCATAAATGTTAAACATATAAATGAATATTACAAAATAGGTTAATATCTCTTATATGTAAAAAGTGTAAAACTATTAGATATTGATAATACATTATTAAAAATATATAATTATTAGTTTTTTCCATAATTTAATTTTTAATTATAAAAATTTAATACCTTGTGAGTGTTAACTGATGATGAATCGAAAGTATCTTCTGTGTGTTCACTAACATCAGAGAGGCCAGCGTCATTCGAATAATCGCTTCTCATGTTCTCCATATTCAATAATGGATTTGATTTCATTCTCTGAAAACAATTATACTTATAAAGTCTACTTATACCAAAAATATACTACATATAAATATGTAGTTGAAACGGAGAAAATTGACAATTCAAAACATTATAATTCTTACCATACTATCCATTCCTATTCGTGAGTCAAGAGTGGAACCATTATCCGTAGATAAAGTATGAGATAGATTTATTTCTGGATCTTTAATTTTTCTCTTCTGTTTCTGTTTATAATTAATATAGAATATGATTCCTGCTGCGTACACAAAAACTAACATCAATACACAAACGCCTATAGCTAGAGATTCTAGAACACTTAGGCCGTGACCTTGTGAGGCTGGTTCTGTAGTTACTGTCTCACCAGCATGGAAAGGTATGGACCTCACATCTGAAAAATTATTTTTTTATTTATTGTTGGTTCAGATAAGTTTTCTTAAGTCTAATTAATGGTGTAGATTCCACACCATTAATTAGATTTTTTAGCTTTAAATAACAAATGCTTCAAAAATATTTGACATAAGTATACACGCTGCAATCCAAAATAAATAAATATTTTTATTGTATTAAAATTAAATTTATTAGGTCTCTCTGACCATTTAACAATTGTATAAGATTTAGATTTTTTACCTAATACTGTATTACGTGTTACTCCAGCGACACGAAAAGCTGCACATGAAGCTGCAAGGTGCGCAGGTTTTGGCGCTGAACAGAGCACATGGACCGCTATCAAACGCCCTTCTAGGCGAGCGTGTAGAGTTGGTGACCCACGCCACTATTGACAAAAATTGATAGATATATATTATTATTATTATTATGTAAAACTTATATTATTCTTTTTTTCCTGTATGTAGCAGGGTAGGCAGAGGGAGTCTGGTGCTAAGACACTCCACTCCCCACTTTCCGCTGAATTATGAAGGCATTGTGTGTTGAGTGACGGAATTCAAGGTCGCGCTTTGTCTTAACACCAGAGCGAGTATTTCCTCGAGTGATAATTGAATCTTGATTCATGATATTGTTCCAGTTATCAAAATATTCTCTTAAATTTAAGTTAAAATTCCATACTAAAATGTATTAAGTATAATGACAGAAAAATATTTTAGTGACATGCTGGTATATGAGGTATGTTGCGGGTTCGTAGCATATCAGATTGTCATTGGCTTTGACTGGAAAATATGTGGAAAGTATGCGAATAAAAAGTTTTTGGTTACGGTTCTTAAATTGAGTATTTTATAGCAAGTAATATGGTATATTATATTTTACATAAAATATCTCTATTTCGAAAATAAAATATGTAGAGCTGGTAAATATTTTTTTATAAAATGTAAAAGAGTAATTAAAATTCACTATCCCTTAATACTAGATCACGACTAGGAAAATATATGGGAAAATAGATATAAGAGGAAAGTAAATATACCGTTTGTTGTTTTACGTAACAAAAATTTTGATACTACGGGAAAAATACTTAAGGGTTCCTTAAAATATCTATAAAAGTATACTTTCAATTAAATATCTATAAAAGTATAGTTATACTATTCAAATACTATATTTAAAAATATATAGTATTTAATAAATATACAGATAGATATATAGATAGATATACGTCTTTGAATTTTTTCTCTCTTTAATCCCCAAATTTTACTGACATATCAGTCGGCCATATCAACGTATACAAATGTGACTATAAAATATTTGGACAGTCCAAGCAAATTGGTCCTTTGACGCTTCAACTTTATCTTCAAGATCTGCGTGCGGGCTTTCGTTCAAAAAACATGACTTCCGATTGAAAGGTTAAAATTCGTATGTGATAGTGTATAATGCTTAAAGCATACACAAAATATTTATAAAAAAATATATTATTTTCATTAGGATGCAAATTAATAACTATTATAAGAATTAATTTAAAATATAGGAATAGAGAAAATATAAAGCTACATATACAATGACTTCGGTCGTAGAAAAATAATCTACTTTTCAGCTTTAAGCTGTATGCCGCACATAGTAGGGTAGACAGACAGAACCTGAAAACCTAGTGTTATAACTCTCTGCTCTGAATTAAAATACTACAGCATAACGTTGCGCTACGCCTCTTTACTAGAGCGAGGAAATAAAAATATTAAATATTTCATTTTCTCGAGTGAGAATCAAACTCACACCTGTCACCTGTCGCGTTTACATTCGCGTCTCACGCCTATGCCTTGTTTAATGTAATATAAAATAATATTATAAGTGAATTAGTGACTGTTAACCTGAACACTATAACCTACTTTAGAATATACAATGAATGATGTTTTCTCTCAAATTAAGATGGACAACGCTATACGTGTATCAAACATGGGAAGCCGAAACAAATGCCGCGTTATAAATAGTTAATTTATTTCTGGCAACCTGCCATCTCTACGGGCATCTCGAACAACGTTTTACTATGAGATGTTAAAAAAGTTTTTAAAAAATGACACGAAAACTTTCTTTTGGATGTTTATTTAAAGAGCTTATTTAGCTAAAATGCCGGATTCCATCTCATAAATATAGAAAAATATAACTTCTTACACTTCTCTCCATTTCTATAATTTATAAATTAAGAAAAATAAAATAAAATATTATTATATTTTCATAAATCCCTTTTTTTACAACGACAAACGATATTGTTTTTAATTACATTTTGTTTTACAATAATTATACATACATAGCGGCCCGCCGACATTTTGAATTTGGGGTGGTCCATTGAATACTTGAATGAAGTTAGAATTCTGAATGTACATTAATAAGTAAGGATAAAAAACCGAATTACGTTTATAAACAAATATTTTATTATAATGTTTTATTATTTGTTTATAGATTTAAAAAGTTTTAAAGATTATGACATAGGCACTTAACGAAATATAGGTTGTTTTTCTTTTTTTACAATTTCATAACAAAATACCAAGGCTTGTACGTTTTTAGACTTGCTCTACTTTTCCCCCATATTTTCGTTATATAAAATTGTTAAACGGTACATTTATTTTAATTATGATGTAATAAAATAAAATATTCTTCTCTTAATTAACCAACAATGTTTTAGTGGTTTTTTATTGCTTAACTCAGCGGGACAAACGCTTTTGGTTCCTTTATGACTTTAGGTATAACAAATTATTGAATATCAATGCTATCAATTATATTTAAAACTAGCGAACTGCTTGTGGCTTCGCCTGCTTGAACTACATTATTATTAATTTACTAATCTGCACTACTTTTGTTAATAATAATAATATCGTTTTAATAAATTAATTTTTAACAAAAAGAAAAACCGACTTTAAACAACGAATTATTAAAGTAAAAAAATATAATTTTGAGATTTTATAATTTTGAAGTGGGTGCCAAGTAAAACAAACAGGCTTACTAATTTAAAGTATCTGTAAGTTAATTAGCTTAACGTCGAAATCGTATTGAATTGTTAACTATGAATTCATTCTACAAATTTAACATTTCTTTAAAAAAATAATATAAGTACCTATTTATTTTAGTAATAATAATAATAATAAAAAAAACAATTTTACAAGTCTTTTTGCTTTTAAAATATAATAAAGAATGTAACGATATACAAAATATTGGCTGTGATTTTAAACTCGCCTGTAGACCACCAAAGCTTAGATTTTGATTATGCTCGTTTATATGGCTTTATGAAGTTTCGTCAACAAAACACTCGCTGCCGGTTGACGATAAAGCTTTTACGATTCTACCGAAAACAATTATGGCGATACAATGTTTCTCTATATATCATACTAGCGGACGCGCGCAGCTTCGCTTCTCATTTAGGGGTGAATTCTAATAAACCACGAAACATGTGTTCAATGAAATATTTTTAAGAGTCTAAATTTCAAATTTTATAATAATGGGTGGCGATTTAAAGATTTTTCCATACAAACTTTCAACCCCTATTTCACGATTTTAAGGTTTAAATTTTTCAAAATCCCTTCTTAGTGGATGTACAGATTACGAAAGTAAACATCTGTCCAAATTCCACGTTTCTACGCACAGCGGTTACGGCTGTGCGTGCGTCTTACCTCAGTCAGTGAGGACAAGTCCTTTTATATATTTAGATATAAGTACAAATGCAATATATTATTTACTATTAAAATATATTATTTGTAAAATTATATTTATTTGTCAAAGATTATTAAAAAATTCTGTTATGCTGATATATTTGAAAACGTGCTATATACTATTCATAGTAGTCTATAGTATTCAGGTGAATCTTTTATGCCTCCTTAATAATAGATTTTCAATGTTTATTACTTCTAATTATACAAAAAAAACCTTTACTAAAACTGGATAACGGAGAAAAAGTTGTTAAATTTTGAATCTATTAAATACATTAATTTAAAATTAGGTTAAAATATGAATTCATAGTTATTCATATTAATATTATAATTTGCATTCAAATAGATTATAAGTTATTATAAAAATTATACAAAAATTATTCAAAAAGCACTAATCGAACATCACAGACATAAATTTTATATGTAAATTTAGACTTTCGATATCTTTATTGATGTAAATGGGTGGGCCGATATCAATACTAATTATGTTACAAATTGTAACAGATTTAAATAAAAAATGGGACCAAAAAAAATTGGGATGGACCTTTCTAGATGATACACTTCCAGATCAATAAACATGTTTATATTCTCTGTTATATTTATCCGCAACAAGGTAGGCAGAGGGAACCTAGTGTAAAGACACTCCGATCCCCACTTTTCACAGAATTCTGGAGGCATTGCATATTGAATGGCAGAACTAAACGCCGCCCTTTACTTCGGCACCAGAGCAAAAAAATGAAAATTTTCTCGAGTGGGAATTGAACCCACAACCAGTTACAGTCACACTACGTACCTCAGTACTGATCTCTATATTTAATCTCATTTATGTTTATTCCATCAGTTTCAATAACCTTCATTATATAAGTACAAGATAACGCCTTCAATAAACATGTGGAAATAAGTATTATGGAAACCATTTTAAGTATAATAAGTATAACAAAGATAAAAAATAAGTATATGTCTACATTATTGGAATCAGTTTGGG
>JAEBDU010003701.1:0-12394 GCA_016802625.1 Heliconius numata | reverse complement strand
GAGGAGATAAATTAATTGTTCATAATAAACAGTGAATTTCTAAATTTGGTTTTAATTTTTTTATACTCAAAATATTATACAAAGTCCAAAATTAAAGAATTATTTCATTTCATATACAATGTTCAATAATTGTAGTATAAAGAGAAAAAAAATGTTTGTTAATAACAGATTAACAGAAGAATTAATTTGTTGACTAGTTAAAGTCCGCTTTAATAGAGAGTAGCGTTATTACATTAAAAAATACATAATCCCTAGATTTGCAAATTTATAAAAGAAGTGATTATATTTTTTGAAAAAACTAAGCAATCATTGTTTGCCGAGATATTTTTAACAATTACCAATATATTTTTTCCAACTAAACATTACTAATTGCAAATAAAACAAATGTTACAGAATAATACCAATCTATAAAATAATAACATGAGCTCCTGTGCTCGTGTATGTGTAAGATAGAAGGAAAATTGTCATATTTCCTTAATGATATACAGGCTGATTATTAATTACAGCAATGTACCGGTTTATAAATTATATCATACATATTATTTCATTTAATTCAAGTTTGATATGTAATAAAAAAACTTTACTTTTCAATTATTGTGAATATTAGATGATTAAAAGACTTAAATGACATCCCATTAAAAATGCAAACCTAATTTAAAATAGCTAAAATATATAACGAATCAAAAATGTCTAAAGTCTATGGGTAATAATAAAAAAAACATCAATAAAATTGTTACTTTAATAGTTTCCTAAGTTAGAAAATAACAAAAAAATATACGACATCAACCAAAATATCACTTAAAAATAATAAGTTTAACATGGGTAGTGAGTACATAGTACATACATACGACATGTTGACTATCACATTTTATAAAGGAGAGAAAAATTGACAATCATCCAATTACTGCTTTCGTTTCTTATTATAGGAATAAATTGACGTTTTTGATTGTGAAAACATATCACGTGTAAAAACATATGTTTATTATTAATTATACTATAAGAGTTGTAATTAAAAACTAGACCCAAAAGAATTTATGAACATAATAACTAGGACTAGTAATATAACGCATATTCCCTATTTTCTGACATTTCACATCATTACTTTAATAATTTCTAGACTACACCCGAAAGAAGGATATAGGTATGTGTTGGTTAACTACACAAATTATATTAACTATACAATATTATAATAAAACAACGCAATATTGCCTTTCAATTTTTTTCAGTATTGGTTCAAAGTAGGGCTGCCGACACCTGTGCGGGATTTCACACTTTTGTGCCAAAAAATATCGAATAATAATAAAATAAACCATAATTATACTGGTTTATTCTACTATTTACAAAATGAAATAATATAATTTGTTTTTAATTTAATGCCAAAAGCGGTCTTAATTAATTTTGTTTGAAAATAATTATCTTTAAAAAAAGTGTATAACTTTATTACTAACTTGAGTATTTCATTTATTTTATTTATGGTAATTTTGATTAAATGAATTTATAATAAAGAATTTCTGGAGAATTTGGGAAAATATTTCAACCAAATGTCCGAAGTTTATGTCCGACGTCAACTATTTAGGCAATGGCGGCCCTAGTTCACAAGAACGTTATGTGCAAGTAACCTACACTTAAAATTCAGCTTGGCTGTACACGATATTACTTATGTCCACTAACACTTTAATAAACATTAAAAAAAATAACAAAATAATCATAAATAGGTAAACCATCACAGTACGATAAAAATAAATTGATAAGAATCAAATATGATGTATTAAATAAAATAATTATATTTTGTATTAATTTACCGATCTTTGTTATATCGCAAATGATGGTGTGACGTAGTAATACTTGTATGGATATGGAGACTTTTATCTATAGAGATGACTCAGTATTTTTTCTAGCTTTCCTTTCTTTGTTTACATATATTTTCTGTTTTCATATTATTTTATCATATTGGTATAGATGTTTACAGTATTTTAAATTTTAATCGATCTATTGATATCAATTTTGTAATATACTTTTTTTTAATTCGTTTTCAATCGATTTAATCTGGCGAACTACCACATTTTCTTTATTTATACTGAATCATACATACAAATAAATATATGCCTTGATAAATACTGTTTGTTATACAAATCCATATGAAGAAAGAATTAAAAAAGTACTTTTTAAAAAGAAATAAAAATATTAGGAAGGGTGAAGAATATTTGATATATACTTTCAAATATTTACATGTATAAGCATTTTTTTTCAAGTGGCTTAGTGATTTTTATTGAGATCATTCTTGGTTTGTTATATATGAATTAATGAAAAATCATTTTTAAGCAACTACTGTTATTTCATGTACAGTAAAATATAATTATAAATTTAATTAGCTTAGATTTTTGCCGCCTAACAACATTATAAATAAGAGTAGCTGCCGACCGATTTCATTTAATTAAATTATATTATTTAAAGTAAAATCGACACACAACTACAACAAATATCAATTCGTAAAATCGATTATTAACACATTTTAATCGTTATTTTTTTTTAATCATCATTTACACTGACTGCCAAAAAACTTCAAAGCTAATAAAAATTCCACCTAAGAAACAATTTAAAATAATTATTGTCGCACCGTTACACTGTATACATAATTGCTAAAGTCAGAATTATCGAATTCAATCGATATAGAAAATCGATTATCCCATTCAAAAAAAAATTGTGCAGATGCTATAAGAATATAACGATTGAGTCAGAGCTTGTGTTCTAAGGAGGAATAATAAATTCATAATAAGAGTACTTAAAAAAAAAACAAGTTTTGGTTATCAGGTCATTTACATAGCCATAGTTCTTATCCTAACATGAAAAAAGTGGATGGATCGATTACACAACTAAGTTTTAAAGCAGATAGGGATGTGACTCCGATCACTGGACCAAAGTAAAAAAAAAAACACCACTGACACTTAATTGTTAAGCTAACCCTTAAATGATAATGTTTCTTTGGATGTTGAAATTAATGTACATTTTTCTTTATTTTTTTGTCTGTTATGTAGACAACATGTTTTGGGGGAATCCCGTTGTTCCTATGTCTATGGATTGTCCTGAAGCTATGGAGTCGGGGCTTTGTAGGGATGCACTGTATACTGGATTCATTGGTGTGGTGCCTCCTGCTTCGAACAGTGTGCTGTCGTATACGCTATTGCTCTGCTGGAACAATATTTAATTTGATCTTAACTTACTAATGAATTTAATTACTTAAAACAGTACCTATAACAATTTTGAACGTCGCGGGATTTGAACCCAGACCAGTCAGACTTATGACCAATATAAGCCATGCGTTCAACGGTACGGTCGTAAAATGCGCGCGTTCAAATCCCGCTACGTTAAAAATTTATACGTCTCTCTCTCTCTCTCTTCTCGAGCGAGAAAACGAAAATATTTCATTCCGTCGAAATGGAATTGAACTCACAGCCATAGTATTTACAGTCAACCAGCAAAATAATTCATCACATCAAATAATACCGAGAATGGAGTGATAACACGTAAACAGTAAAATTTCTTGGAATTTTCATACTTGAAAATGAAATTTCTTGGAATTTGAAAAAAAAATAATTCTCAAAAATAAAAAAGTTTTTTTTTCAAACAAAATAAATAATAAAATTATCGTTTTAAAATAAAACGCCATTTGTAAAGTATAACATAGGCACGCACACACTTACCTGTCAAAGCGGCAACGTCGCATACGTATGTGTGCGTCACACGAAATACAGGTATGGATAAAAATCGTGAAATGAAAAAAAAATCCTACGTCCAAACCGTTGAGGTACCTTGATTATTTTTTTTAATTCTGGGTTTGAAATATTTTACCCTATATGCAGTTTCAGTAAAAGAAGCGCTGCCTCTTCCACCCTGTATAATAAATAAATAAAACTAATCAAATTGATAACAAATAAAACATACTTGATAAATATAATCGGAGTCAGTTTTGAGCGAGCTGAAGCTCTGCTGGTGGGGCAGCGACACCTGGTCGTCGTCCATCGGCTCGTCCATTTGAGCCTTGTACGAGAACATGATGCTGGGCTGTGATACGCTGCAAAATTTATATATTTTTTAAAGAGTTTCCAGTTGAAAAAATGAAGATAATTGATTGAAATTGATATAACAATGCAGTACAGTACGGTTGACCAGTCGTGGCTGCTATGAAGTCTGGGTTTTCTAAATTGTTACGCATTATTCACTTGAAAGAAAATAATCAAAATTAAAAAAATAAAAGAAATAAATCATATATATATCTAACTTCGGATTTTTTTATATAGGAGTTTTTTTAGTGGGTCTGATAAAATGTAAATATTAAAAAAAATACTGTTATTAAGTAATTACTAATTATACAAATGAATATTGATTGAGTGATTTATTTGTACAAATATAATTTTTGAGGAAAGTAACATTTTATTATTACTTTTATTAATTTTAATTTTAAAAATATACATCTACACCTGTTCCTATAGTTGAAACAAATGGTTAAATATAATTTTCTTCTTTTAGAGCGTAAGAGACCTATAATAAACTAACATATAACAAAAAAAATCTTATTATTTTGCGAATCTTGTAAAATTATCAGGTTATTATCAAAGTCCGGCCAATCATAGCTGCTATATGGTTACAATATTTTCGTCAACGATAACCCCGAAACATTCTATCTTTTCCTACTTAAAAGTGAACTTAACTTAAAAATATTTATAAAAAATGATAAGTATTGTGGGAAGTGAGTGCGTAAATCGCTTAGTATAAAAAAAACCGTTGTAAGCATCAATATTTCAAACTACACAACGGATTTTAATGTGATTTTCACTAATAGACAGATTGATTTAAGAGTAAAGTTGGGAAGATTAAATATATAAAGTGATATCGTAAAAAATAGATTTTTGATGGACAACAACTGTAGTCATAACCGTTTTGTCCACACAAGAATTAATAAAATTGTAACAAAATTGTTAGTAATCGGTTTAACGTAAAACCATTTAAATTGCAAATATTTTAATCTCAACAAAGTAGATAGATAACCATGAATACAAATGTTAAAGCCCTGCAAATCCTGCAATGTTGACTTCACTACCAATAAAAATAGTAGAAAAATTGGTTGAAAAATCGTATATGGAAATAAAATTAGTTTTTTTAATTAAAAAATCTGATGCGTTGAGGGACTGAATGATGTGATGAAAATATTAAACATCTCATTTTCTCGAGTGGTATTTGAATCCACAGCCTGACGATTACAGTCACACAAACTGAGGATTAATGATTTATTAATGGATTCTATCTTTTGTTTTTTATAAATCTATTTACTCCTTCGAAGAAAAAAGTCTGAGACAAAAATTAATACGTATCGACTAACATAATATATCAAAGGTGTGATATTTCCACTCCTAATTCACACTGAAATAGCAAAACGCTTAATAAATTGAATGTTTACGGCACGAAGCCCAGTACTAACTGCTATTACATCACCACAAGTTATTATACTAAAAATACTTATATTATTTGTATACCAGAGACCTGGCACGTAGATGCGTTGAAAGAATAAATAAATTAACACAAATTAGTTTATGCTATAGAAACATATAACTGTTTGTCAAAATACATATTACGTAAATCTCAAACTAAGATAATGATAAATTTGAACATTTCCCCAAGTGGGAAATGAACCTACAACTAACACGTATGATGCAGCCACAAAACTACGCCTCGATGGCTTAGTTATCTTACTTGAAGTATATAGATGGTTTATTTCTGAAGAACGACGATAAATGTGTAAAATTCCTAACAACGACGTACAAAACAATGCCGCCACACATGTTATCAACATGTCTGTTTCTTAGCTCAGTTTTTATAAACAACTCAATATTAAAAACCGAATCATTTTGCATTTTTTATCTACAAATTTTGTACTAAATTCAAAAAGTACGACTTAAATCACTATTTTAATTATAATATAATTATAGTATATTAATATTCATTAATATTAATAGAAGAAAAATATTACCTTACAAAAGAATATAATTTGATTTCACAATATCCAAATATTTAATTTACCTTCATATTTTTACTAATACTTATTTATTTAGTATTCTTGCTTGAATGTTGAAAGAATATTTGTTAATTCATATAAAAAAGAACATTCAGTGAAAATTGTAATCCACCCTAACCTAAATGAACCGACGAGCACGTACTAAGTGAAAAAGTAATGAGAAAACTAAGCAAAAAAAAGTTATAAAGCCCGTGCTGTATTTTAAACAGAATCCCTATTTAATATTCATAAAGCTGAATACTCCATCGACGCGCAGTTGTAAAGTATTTGATTACACAAACTACGGTTTTAGATTCGATTTTCTATTAGGAGACATTTTATATGTAAAAATATTGTTTCTCCGTCTTGCTAAATACGTCCAGCAGAGTTGGGTTCACCATTAAAAATATTGGTAATATTGATAAACTAGGCGCTATAATGGTGAACGAAGATTGGAAAGCCATATTAGTAGATTTGTTTATATTTGAGGTCCCGTATTTGTTTTCAACATTGTCAACGACGGTCTTAGACGGCTCTAAGAGGCGTGGAAATCAACTGCTGCCTTAGCAACCTGTATGCTACTCTATATAAAAAAGAGTATAATAATTTTAAACATAATATGACAGTGTATAATAATTGATGACATGACATGACATGACAGTGTATGTAAATTTTATCAAAATAATTTAACGTATTTCTGGTACATCATTTAAAAAATAACCCTCCTAAATAAACTTCAAATATATCAATTTTCATACTCCTACCACGTAATTTTCACAAAACAAAATAGCTACAAAGTTTTTATAGATAAATCTCCTCACCTGAAAAATTCACTCAAAAACGTGTGATACACCAGCGGCGTGTACAGTGAGAAGTACAGCCACGTGGTCACGTCGACTATGCAGAGGCCGGACGGCATGGAGCCCCACGTGAGCAGGCCCGCGCCCACCGCCTGCGTCGTGTCGAGCAGCGCGAGAAGTAACACGTAGAGGTAAAACGATAGTTTTGCTGAAACAATTTAATTTTTATTTAGCTTCTGGCACAGTATATAAACGCGACAGTTACGGAGAATGAGTTAATTATTATTCTAATTTCCTTGCTCTGGTAAGAAGACAATGCGCGTTGTTAAGTTTCGCCACTCAATGTCTTAAAATGTGGGAAGCGAAGTGTATTAACACTAGATTTACTCTGCCTACCCTTCTATAACGTAGGATTCATAACACACGTATTGCGTTACGCTTTCCAAATTCGCTTAAATAATGTTATAAATCATCTTATAATTAAGTAAACAAATTATTTAACGCTGTTGTACAGCAGTTTGGACAATTCTAGACTAAAAACGATTATTTTGGGTTCAAATTCAGTTAAGGAAACCACATGTAGACCCATCCCTTAGTCCGGTTAAGTAATTAGAAGACGAGATCTTATCACTCTTTACTCTCTGTTTATTAGCCATTAATCTTCACGAGATAAATGAATGTACTATATAAATAAATAGTAATTATAGACGGCTATAATATGTCAACAATAATATAAGATAGAGGAAATTATAAGTAAACTAAACGTGAACTCGACCCTTAAACAATTTAGCTATCTACGTAACTAATACCCGTATTAAGATGTCTGTGTAAATTATAATAAATTTACAGAGTATAAAAACTGATGGCATGGTTGTGGGTTCGATTAACACTCGAAGAAATTAAATATTAAAAATTTTCAATTTCCTCTCTCTCTCTCTCTGATAAGGATGTCGATGTCATGTCACTACAGTCGATGAATCATGGCCAAGCTGAAGTTAGCTATAAGCTGCAGCTACATAAATTTGATTTAAGGATTTTTATACATTTTGATTATTTTCTTCCCGAGACACCAAATCGCAAAAGTCCAGAAATTCTAACAACAGAGAGGCCAAGACTCGTTGACCGTACTATATCGTCATATAGTTGAAGAAACATGTTTTAGTTACTTTGTTAATCCGTCTACGACATTATACTTCTTAGAAGGGTGATTGTAATCCTTTTTATAGGGTTTCTCAATACCAACAAATTGAGAACATACTTTTAGGAAACGTGTCGGTATTGTATTTCAAATTAAATTATTATAGGTGATGTATTGAAAAGCAAAATAATACACAGATGCCGTGGTAGCGTAGGAACAAGGGAGTAACTGTAGCGCGATGGTTGTGGGTTCGATCTCCATTCGAAGGAATTGATTATTATTTATTAAGATTTTTATTTCTTCGCTCTGACATCAATGCAAAAGAGTCCGGCGTTGAGGTCCACCACACAACACGCAATGCCTCGTAAAGTTCGGCGGAAAGTGGGCAACAGTGTCTTAACACTAGGTTCTGCTGTGTGCGGAATAAATAAAGTTACGAAAGATTATAATCAAGTACGAAATAATTTCTGTTTTTTTTTATTACCACATAAAGTTTATATTGTATATCATAATATACAGAATTTCTGACGACGTGTTTTACAAGCCTAACGCCACACTTTCACTGCCAGTAAAAAAAACATTATATTTTAAATATAGAACGCTGTCACGGATCAAAGAAAATGTTCGTTGCAATCCCAGTGAGCCACTAATAAAATTAATAATTTAATAATATATATAAAGTATATACAGGGTGGAATTGACAGCGCCACTTTAAATGAAACTACAGTTTTAACTACTCTATAAAAGCTTAATATAATTCGGAAAAAAAATAATTCTATTCTACGTCCAAACCGTTGAGGTACCTTGATTATTTTTTTAAATTCTGGGTTTGTAATATTTTACCCTATATGCAGTTTCAGTAAAAGAAGCCCAGCCTCTTCCACCCTGTATACAGGGTGGAAGAGGCAGCGATTTTTTTTTTAGGATTTTTTTTTCATTTCACGATTTTTATCCATACCTGTATTTCGTGTCACGCACACATACGGATGCGACGTTGCCGCTTTGACAGGTCAGTGTGTGCGTGCCTATGTTATACTTTACAAATGGCGTTTTATTTTAAAACGATAATTTTATTATTTATTTTGTTTGAAAAAAAAACTTTTTCATTTTTGAGAATTATTTTTTTTCCGAATTATATTAGGCTTTTATAGAGTAGTTAAAACTGTGGTTTCATTTAAAGTGGCGCTGACAATTCCACCCTGTATACTATTATAAATAGTACATATATACTTTATCATTATTCTCAACAATTCACACAAAGAAACAAAAAAATTATGTCCAAATCTATTTAAAACTCAAAACCAACAATAATAAATTATATTAAACAAGTACTATAAAATAAAAACATTAATAAAACAGATTATAAAATATAAACATGGATGTGAATGAGGAACATAACTGTATAATAATATGACTTATTATGTAATCTTAATAAACAGTGAGGCAGGTTTATACTGCTTACTATTTATATAAGAGTACAGCAAAACATTTAAAACGTTATTTATTTATTTTTCAGCTTCACGCTGTATCCCGCACACAGCGGGGTAGGCAGAGGGAACCCAGTGTTAAGACACTACATTCCCCACTTTGTGCCGAATTCTGGAGGCATTACGTGTTGACACCAGAGCGAAGAAATGGAAAGTTACGCGTAAATAAATATTTCACTTCCTCGAGTGGGTATCGAACCCACAACCGTCGCGTTACAGTCACACCTTTGTGCCGCTGCGCCACGACGGCCTCAAAACGTTATAATGTAAAAAAAACAATTTCACGCATTTTCCCGAATAGACAGAGGGAGGAACCTAGTGTTAAGACATTCTGTTGCCCACTTTACGCCCAATTATATAGACATTGCGTGTGACATGGCGGGGTTCAACGCGGCGTCTTGTCTTGAAATAGAGAAAAATGTAAACAAAATTATTACTCCAAATGGCAAATATACCCACCACTTACCTACGGAATGCAGTGAAACACTATTTCACTGCACTATGATAGTCTCACACATTACAGATAATTAATATTTATGCATATTACATAAATATTAATTTGTACGAAGCATTTATAATTATAACTAAATGAATAATAAAAAATGTTAATTAGATATTTATAATAACATTTAGATAACTAATGCTGTAATAAAGTTATCATATATGTATTGAATTTAGTTCTTTTTTCTTCAATAGTGAAAAAGAGATATATTAAAATAATACATGTTTATATTTTATGTTTTAAATGTGACGTAAGGAAGCAATAAAAGTAACTTGTTACTAAATTAAAAAAAAAAAACAATGCATATTAAAAAAAACAACACTTGATTCTTTAATCAGACTAAGGCGATATATTTTATTAATTGGAGAAACATGTAAAAAATTTAAAAATTGTGAGATATGATTCAAATCCCGCTACTTTAAAATTTTTGTTTTATCTAAAAAAATATTTTCTTTACTAGAAATAATAACTTAAAAATTAAAAAATATATATAACTAGCGGACCCGGACGCGGCTACGCCTGCTTGAAATATAATAATATAATTTCTATAGAAATAATTTCAATCTAGATGAAATGCTAAAAGTGACTATTATATTTTTCATAAGGATGAATATCAAAATGACGCGGTAACGAACGCGGTCGCGTAGCGCGGACGACGATTGTTGTTAACATGGCAGAATAAATTGCATGTCAAATTAGAAAGTATTTTAGTTTATTAGTATATATGTGTAATGTAATGTTATATAGCCTATAGCACTTCTGAAGAATGTAGCTTTCATACAAAACAAAAACAAAGTAAATCGAACCAGTAGATCCAAAGATCTTAGCGTTGAAACAAACAAACAAACAAACTCTTCCGCTTTATTATATTTATTATATTATATATATAATAATAATAAATTAAGTAATTTAACTATTTAACATCAACTCTATATTTTATATAAATTTCCGAACATAAAGGAACTGTACCATAAGATTTTGTCAACATAGAAAGGTGGAACAAATTGTACTGTAAAATTAAGGCCATGAAACTCGGTTACTTCTGACTGAACTCATTTTCGCTGTGAAGTAGCACATTTTTTGTCACTATTATGTCTTAACAATTATTAAGTGGTACATGAGTCATCTGCTTGCTCTTATAAAAGACTCTTTTTATGTTAAATTAGTATCAAATAATAGTTTAGTAGATTTAGTTTAAATTCACACTGTATCCCATATATAGCCAGGATAGGCGGAGGGAACCTAATGTGTCTAGGTTCCCTCTGCCTACCCTGACACACTTACACACCATTAGACACTTGACAAAACTCAATGCTGAACTGAACTTGATCTGGTTACAATAGCAAAATAAGTCATTGCTTCACATAAGAACCGAATCTACAACCGGCATGTTTACATCCAAATAGTATTTGCACAGCACCACAATAGCCTCAATTTTTTAAATATATTTTTGTCATTTTATAAAAAAAAAATTTAAATTGTAATATAAATAAGTAGCACTGCATCTACTTCTTGGCCTTAACTTAGATATTTTTTGTATTAATTATTGCTTAACTATAGAAAGTTGTCCATTTAATATATTTTGCAATTCTTATATAACAGATTTGCATTTTTTATCACATAACACCAAAAATCAGATTAAAGTATAAACATATTAAAATAAAATTACAAATCATAATATTGTGAGAGCATAGTGATATAGCATCTAACTATAAATTTGATGGTAGGGGGTTCAATCCACTCAAAAAATAAATAGTTTTCATTTTCAAATTGCAGCGTTGAGTTCTGTCACTCAAAACAAATTTGGGTAGAAAGTGAAGGCCAGTGTCTTTGCTCTAGTTGTCTTTACCTACTCTCAGCTATACATAAATAAGGCATAAAACTGAGACAAATTAGATCATAAGTAAGCTATAACTAAAAGTTTAAATTATAAACTTACTTGGTAAGGCCAAATATTCCCTTAGGGGTATCCAGGGCAATAATAATATTGTAAAATATATAACAGCAAATATTAACGATGATGTGAACCAGAACAGCATTCCTCCATGTCCAAATAAATAATACTCTCCATTGTCTACATGGAACAGGTCATTGGGCATCATCAGCTCTAGTGTCCCCTGAGTTACGGTAAACCCGAGAGAAATAAGTGATGTAGCTAATAGCACATATCTGATACTACTTCGACTGTCCATGTGACCTGAAATAATCTGTTTTTTAATAATTGTCATATTTAAAATTCATTAGGTTTTAATATGTATAGTACATAATATTGGATGCAATTTCATTTTATATAGTAAAAATAATTTAAAAATCTTTTCTAAATATATACCATCAAAAATAGTCATTCTTTAAACAAAAAATTTAAAATATTATTAAGATATTATATTAGGACAACTTACCAAAAGCCAAGCCAAATAT
>JAEBDU010003700.1:0-10509 GCA_016802625.1 Heliconius numata | reverse complement strand
CCCTGCTACATGCGGGATAGAGCGTGTAGCTGAAAAAAAAATAGATTTATTTCTAAACAGTTTCAACATTAACATTTTCCACGCGAGTATTTGTTCAGCACGTGGTTATGTCATTTGTTGGTGTTTGCTTTAGGGGGTGTGCCACAATTAGCGCTGCTCAAACACTGCCTCGCCTGTAATATGCCGCTAAGGGTTCGAGAACTAACTTGTTATTTATTGTAGGAATGTATCTTTAATTATATTTTAATAAAAGGAAATATAATTGTACTAAAAATTTTTGAGGCTAGTAGAACAAGCGTGTGGTTGTAAACGCGACGGGTTGTGTGTTCGATTCCCACTTAATTTCTATGTTGAGAATTCGGCGGTCAGTAGGAAAATAAAAATATCTCAATGGTAGCCATAACACTTGGTTCCCAGGTTCCCACTGCCTATTCTGCTATGTGTGGGATACAGCGTGAAATAAAAAAATAATTTAATTGTCCCAATTAAATTTACACTACAACATATTAGTAATTAAACATTACGAGTATAGAATTTATAATGAAAAATAGTTACAATGAAATTTTCCTCTCTTTACACAATTTTCAGAGTTGCAGCATTCGTTGTTATCTCACACTCGCTGTCTCAATATTATCCTTACAGCAATTAGTGGGACGACTACTGTGTTATTTGCTATAGCACGGTTCTAGCGGCTTGGTAACGCCGTACAAATTATATTTGTTCTTTTTATTTACTTTTACGCTAATATAGGAAAATTGAAAAAAAATGTAGACTTAAAGGGGGACAAAATTTGGTACTAAAGACTCTAGTACAAAGTGAAGTATCAGATGAAAAGGCTCTGGCAAAGCTAAGCTTGGATTTCAGAAAAAGCTCGAGACCTCCAATTTTTGTACGGAACAGAGGAAACCTAGTGTTAAGACACTACGTTTCTGACTTTCCGTAAGATTTTTTAATCATTGCATGTTGAATTTATATAAATAAAAAGCTTATTAGTAATTTTTCATTTTGTGTAGTGTATCATTCCAATTGTACTATTATTTTTACCTACTCATATACAATGTATCGCCCATTTGGAACAACAATGACGTATTTGCACTTTTTGAAATATTGGAGAAGATAATCAAAGTTCGCCAATATGTTGCACATACATATATGGAAATTAATTTAAATAGTTTTAAAAACTACAATTACGTCACTGTTGCACCAAATGAACGAAATTCCAATGAATTAATACAAAGAACTTACATTTGCAAATTCCAAATAAAAGTTTGGAACATATATAAACACGTTGATTTATTTGATCTTTTAAATTTTTACTCTTGACAATATCCATGGCAGACCAGAGTGTTTACAACACCAAAGAGAGCAAGTAATATAATCAATTTTATTTATCTCAAGATGTTTTTGCGTTGAAAATGAAGATCGATGGACCAAATGTACTGAGACTTGTATATTCATTCTGAATAACCTTAATAAACTCTTGAATTGTAAACAATTTGTATTTCTTAGCCTTGCTCCTTTTTAATATACATGGTTTTTTCGTCAATTTTCGCTGTAAATATGTAATTATATCCTAAAATCTTAAAGTCTGAATTACAGGCACGTCTGTATTATTGTGAAACTTATAAACTATTTATGTAAATAATAATACGATATTATGGTACCATCAAGCTGAACTGATGATGGAATTGAAAGATGGCTGATGGGATCTTGGACTATCTACGACGAGCATATTATTTTTATTAGTAGTAGTTTATTTAACGTACATTATTAACATGTAGCCCAAAAATTGGTACAGAACCCTCGGTATGCGAGTCCAACTCGCATTTGTACGGTTTTTTTTTTAAATATGTGAAACCAAATTGAAACATAAGACGTTCCCAAGTAAAGTACTCGTAGTATACAGTACATCTGTCAGGTACTGCTAATCTTCAGAAGAGCACGTAAACTTGTAATGGATCTTGTGACCTTAATTTATATTTTACTTTTCGGTTACCAGACAAATGGCACAGAAACAGAACTCTCAAGAGAGATTAATTAAATTAAACCTATATTTGCTGTAATATCACTTACTTTAAGCAACACAATTAATAAGTTTACCTATTTGTCATTTACTTCAAAGCCTTTGAGGCGACGCTTTGAAATAATAATACTGTAATGAGTTAAACTCATAAGGTAAATTCCTCTAATAAGTGTTCAGTTTTTGTTAACAAAAATATATAATTAAGAATATAGATATATTAGTTAAACCTATTATTAATTATTCTTACATTCATATATTCTTAATTATTTGGAAAATATATATTTTCTTTTTTTATGAAAAAGGACGACCCCGTGCAGCACAAGAGGAGCTACAGGTGCGTTGCCGGCCTTTGAGGTGGAGATAGACGCGCTTTTTGAAGGTACCCATATCGTACCGACCTGGAAACACAACTATTAAATATTTCATCCGCCCGAGTGGGAGTCGAACCCACAACCGTCCCGTTTAAAGTCGCATGCTTGAGCCTCTGCTACGACGACCTCTATGTTACTGATAGTCCAAATAATATATACATTTTAAACAATCTATAAATAATATCTAAGTGCTAAAATAATTTTTGATCGATGTAAAATATGATAACGCTTACATATTGTGAACTAAAACTTCTTCAAGATGCAAAAAACGAGCAAAGAAAGCAAAGATAAATTCAAACAAAAGATTCATATCATTTAAACTCGTAACGTCAGCAAAGAGTACCTATATAACAGAGATACTGTGTTAAGCTATTTCATTGTGATACCATTTTAGTTTTGCGAAAAAAATAAATGTATTTTTAACATATTTATGCTAAAATACTTTGGAATACCATTGCAGTCAGAATAAAGCCCGGTTTCCATCACGATCGGAGCGGTCCCATTAAGGACTACGTTGAACTCGCAAGAGTAAGCTGCATACTTGTATTTCCATCAACAAATGTCGAGAGGAAAAGACCAACCGAAGTAATTACAAATACAAAACTTCCAAGGGAGTAAAACCGCAGTAAAAATCTAGTGTAACCTAATAATCAAAGTAGCTTATTATTATGCCATTAGTAGGTTTATGTAATGTAATTTGGCACCCGACAACCAATTCACATTACCGTCGTTAATATAATGTAAGAAACGAAAATAATATACTCGTATGTATATACGTATAAGAAATTGGATAGTTACTGACGTGGTGCAGTTAGAACGTGACTGAACGGAATGGATGATTGTTTCATTGTTTTTTTCAGCTTCACGCTGTAACAGTGTAGACAGAGGGAGCATAGTGTTAAAACACTCCGTTCCATTCCACCAAGTCCTTTAGGCATTGCGTGTTGAGTGGCAATCTCAACGCCGTGCTTTGCCTCGTTACCATAGCGAGTAAATAAAAAAAAAATTCATTCCTTCGAACGGGAATCGAACCTATCTACCTAATCTATTGTGAGTTGTACAGCGTGAAGCTAAAAAAAACATTAAAAAAACGATAGCGTTCGATATTTAAAATAAATAAGTATAGAATAGATCAATGTAGATTTGCAGAAAATTTTATCTATAAAGGTTAATTGGTAACCTTAGACTGGAAAATAGATGAAAACTCATCAAAAGATTTGTTTTAATTGGTCCCTCTTATTTCATTTTAAATATCAATGAAACAAGCAACAGCAATACCTAAATTATGTTTAGATATTTCTTCTAAAGAAACGTATTATTAATAATAATAATAGTGCACATAATAACAACCCTATTAAAAACCGGGTAACTTTGAACCT
Organism: Heliconius numata; assembly: GCA_016802625.1. Lineage (NCBI taxonomy): Eukaryota > Metazoa > Arthropoda > Insecta > Lepidoptera > Nymphalidae > Heliconius > Heliconius numata. Next base: position 6,736 of record JAEBDU010003700.1, on the reverse strand, counting down.
GAAATCCTTCAGGATAAAGAAACATTGGTAATAATAATAAAATTAGTATACAATTTTGTACAATTTTTCTAACACTAACTTATATGAAGAATAATATTTAAGTAATAACTATTATAAAAGCTACATTCATTTTATTAACGTTTATTTTGTTAGTGGCCTTTAATTTCGGCTTTCACTCTTAATTACTGTAAATATAAACCTATGATAAAATAATATTTTACGGCAATTGGCCTAATAGTTTTATGATAAGTAATACATTAAATTAGAAGCTTCACGCTGTATCAAAATAGGCAAAGGGAACCTAGTGTTAAGACACTCCGCTTCCCACTTTCCACTAAATCTTTATTAACTATGTCATTTCCTCGATTAGGTATCGAACCCACAGACTGTCGCGTAGGTACAGTTACCGGTCACCACTCAATATCTTGATAGATGTTCTTATAATTTCACGCTCTACATATCACGTTTCATATTTCTTTGCTTAAAAAGGAACGGCGAGCGAAAATATTCACATTACGCACGTCCCATTGCTTTGTTAGAGAAAAATTATGCAAACTTCCTCTTAACATAAACATGAATATGTATTTACAAGATTAAGTATTACCTACGTACTTACCTAATACGACAAAATGGCTAAAGTACCCGTAAATTTTATTCTAAATATATATAATATATGTATACAGTTATTTATATTATAAAAATAAGTGCCAGCGTCGATGGCAGCCTTGACACAAGTACTCGTATACAAGTGTGTGACCGCAAACGCGACTGGTCGTGGGTTCAATCTCGAAATAAAATATTTATTTAAATTTAGTTTGGGGAAAAATGAGTGACAGAGTATCTTAACATTAGGTTCCCTCTGCCTATCCTGCTGTGTACTTAAATGTATTCAATATCATTGAACATCAATCAACACCGACATATCGCTCACTCGGTGTGGTAATGCGTACTTTCACATTTTAAAAACTATTTAAATACATATAATATCTACACTTAGGTACGTGGAAAGACTAGCGCGCACGTCTCGTGCATCTTTTCAAAAAGTGCAAATACGCCAAATAAACGATATGTGACATTGCAAAATGACAGAAAAAAAACAATATTTTTTTCTATTTGTCGTTGCCACCCTTAAGTATAGGGATTAACATGAAAGTAAAGTTATAAGCATATATACTACTAAAATCTATCTATACACAAATAGGTCTTATATACTCGTACAAGGGGATCCATCGTTGTGGGCACGACGGGCATGCCCACACTCCTCGGCCCTATTTGACTTAAGACGTTATATTTTCGGTTGACTGATTAATCCAATAGTGAGTGATGCTGCAACCGTGGAACTCAATGGTAATTATTTTTAGAAGACTAAAACTAAAATTTGTGAGTTGATACCTCGACTTGCATCTGGCCTGTTAAGGTTTTGCAACCTTTTTTTAAGGTTATGTCTATTTTTGCGTACCCGCTTACTTTCTGTTAAATATTTTCTAAATGTCGTGAAATCTTTTCTTGAAATACTATACAATTCCTTTGCTCTTTCCTAGCATTTCAGAAGTCTGTAAAATATTTAATACTACATTTGTATTCTTTGGATATTGTGTAAGCCAGTAAAGGCGACCTAAATTTTTAATTAAAAATAAGTAAGCTCCGAAATAAAATTGCCAGCAAAATATTTATCTTCTCATTAAAGTGTGTAATGTAAAGGGAAATTCACTCAATCTTGTTGTAGGTATAAAATAGTTCATTTATGTTCATTTCAACGTAAGGGATCAAAGAAAAGTAATTATACGTTTTAAGCATTGAATGCCTAAATCCTTCATAATTTGTTGAGTAATTTCATTAAATAAATTATAAACAACTCCGAGCGACGTAAAACAAAACAAAGATTTTAATAACGAAGTTTAATAACGTAAAGGTACAAGTATTGAAAAAATATATAAGTCATGTTAGGATGTCGAAAGTGTGTTTGTTTTTTTAGTTTAGTCCGGTGGTATCAATCCTTCAGCTATCATTTTTGCCCTTTTAGCTTCTTCCCTCGCACGTTTCTCGGCTTCCTTTCTTTCTTGTTCTTCTCTTTCTTCTTGGGCTTTCTTAAGTGCCATTTCAGCTAAGGTCTTTTGATCGAGCTTGAAGAAGTTTATCGGTTCCTTGCTGTATCTCTCGTCCTTAGCATTCATATTTTCTATAAACTTTACATAATTTATCGTTCCGTCTTCAGGATTATACGTTTTATCTTTAAGGGATAGACGGAGAATATCAACAAACTCAATATCGGCTAGTGGCTCACCCCATTTCATAAGTTCTCCGCGTAAAAGTTCTAAATCTGCCATACCAGTTTCTTCGTCATCGTGTCCTAATGCTGCAAATGCCTTTGTCACTTCCACCTCGAAATCATCGCCCCAATTCATTTTAGCTTCAATCATGAACAACCATTCGTGGTATTCCACTGTATCAACTAAATCGTCTTCTAAAAATAACCTGTAGAGTTCTTTTATCTCAGCGCCTTTAGGATTAAATCCTAATTTTCTCAGCATTAAAGGTATTAACCCGATTTTAACCTACAAATAGCGTCAAGTGAGAAATAAAATATTTTTACGTTAGTTGGTGAAATACGAAGATGAAGATAATCTGACTGTATTACTTGATGATTGTTGGTTTTGTCCATTCAACATTTTTTAAGTATAAATAAATACGATAAAAAGAATACAAACTTTACAATACAATTTAATAATAATAATATAATAATAATATTCTTTATTGTACACCCAAAAATATAACTCAAGAAAAGGAATCAAGATAAGAAAGAAATGTACAAGAGGCGGCCTTATCGCTAAAATAGCGATCTCTTCCAAGCAACCTTAAGGCATAGGACGTAAAGTGTAGGAAAGGGTTGGGGGTGTGAATAATAAATTTTATAAAATACATATAAATAATAAAATATATATATATCCATATATAAACATATACAAACATATATACATAAATACACATACATATATACACACAAACATACATACATACATACATACATTCATGGCCACATACTACACATATATAGCTTATAGTATAAACAAAATGTAAATAAATAAAAGATAAGAAGCTCAGAAAGTAAGAAAATATTGTTTTAATAAACGTTTAAAAACAGGTAATGATTTTGCCCGTCTAATATTCATAGGTAAATTATTCCAGAGTCGGGAAGATGTAATTGAAAAAGAATTGCTAAGGAAGGAGGAAGAATGTGAAGGAATTTTGAGTGTTAAGTTGTGTTTTGAGCGCAGGTGTCGTGAGTGGGATCGCCCCAAAAATTCAAAACGCTCTTTTAGATAAGGTGGGGTCAATGGATCAAACAGTACACAGTAGAGAAGATGGAGAATACGAGTATTCCTGCGAAGTCGGATTGGGAGCCACTTGAGCTTAGTTCGAAACTCTGAGACGTGGTCATACTTTTTTAATCCAAAGATGAACCGAATTGCAAGATTTTGTAGCCGCTCAAGCTTATTAAGTTGCTCTTCTTTTAAGTCAAGGTAACATGAGTCAGCGTAATCAAGAATTGGTATAAGGAGAGACTGTGCTAGCGCAATTTTCGCGTTTAAGAATACAATTAATACAAACTTTATCTATATTCTCTTCGTCGTGGGCTTTGTACAACTCCTTGAATCTAGCTAAATCGTCAGCGTTGAAGCAAGCGGGTGGAGGTGGTGGTTTCTTAGGTTTCGGAGGCGGACCTATCAAGGCCTTTGGTGCCGGCTTAGGAGGAGCTTTGCCTTTTTTTGGTGCCATATTTTACTGAACTTTTTAATTTATCAAAATAATTTTAAAAAAATATATTAATTTTATTATGACGATTTAACACATTTAATTTATATAATAAGTACTTATCCTATAAAAAATATCTATTCAACAAATTTGACAAATACCATAACCATATTAATAATATTATCCCTATGTCATTAAATACAAACGAAGTAAAAAAGTAAAGCCTCTTTTCTTATTAAGTGTTTCAGAGTTTTTTACTATGCTACCTAAGTTATTTTGTTGGCTTTAAGAATTAGGATATTAGAGTAGGATTTTTTTACTATTCGCCAAAATATATACAAACCTATACATCTATATCATTTTTTCACTATCTACATAAAAATACAGCTTCATACTTTTTTCCGCATATTAAGGTAGACAGAGGGAACCTAGTGTTAAGACAGAGGAAATGAAAATAACTCCCGATTGGGCGGCGTCGTTCCACCAAGTGAATCCTCAATTCACTTAGAAATACCTACCTGAAGTAACTTTAAATTACATACATATTTAAATATTACATATCTGCTTGAATAATTCTCTTATTATTTAATTTTAGTATAAAACTAAAGACACCTCCAAATTAGTAATTTACGAAGTACAATAATGAAAACTACGCCTAATAATGAAAAAAACACCTGAAATGAGATCTATCTATTAGAGTATTTACAAAGCCGAAAACCAGCTTCAAATACCGTCGATATAACAATCACATTAGACGCGTCAGACCACGAGGTCGGATCTGAACAGACCAACTGGAAAATAGTGAGGCCGCCCCGAACAAATCCAAATAGCCATTCTACGTTGGCCTGCAATTACTTAATAGAGCAGGTATTGGCTGGGTCATATAAACTGGTCTGTTTGAGATTGACGCGGTTCCTCAATTTGATTGTCGTGGACATAACATCTCATTTCGCTCGAGGTCAAAACGCAATTACAGAATAACCTATACTCACTATGCTTGGTGAGTAACTGGCAAATCAATTTAGTGCTATAAATTAGATAGATACTATGATTAATTCTAGAAATTGTTTGAATGGGACAGGGTTTCAGCACGCAATGGTTGTGAGAATCGATGTCCATTCGATGGTAAGGTATTTAATTTTACCGCATTGGGTACCGGTATTGGGTTCCAATATGCAATGTCTTGAAGATTTGACGGAAAGTAGGCATCGAATTACATTAACACTAGGTTCCCCCTGACTAGGTTGTAAAACTCAACCGCGCGTTGTTTTCGCAAAATGTGAAAATAAAAAAATATATTTCTACGAGTAGAAATCGAACCCACAACCTTAGTATTTATAATTAAACTCTGTCTTCTTTACTTATTAGTTTTTCTAAATGTATATAAAAGTTATTTACAACATTTTCATCCAGACTATAAAGAATAACGATCATCAGACGACGAGAAGATTAAAAAATCCACAGATAACAAGTAAGTGTCCCTTCATAAAGTTAAAAGCAATTTTTATGAAGAACTCTTTCAAATGCCACTGCATCGTAGACTGACACTCCCAGACTGATGCATTTATAATCTAAGTTTCATACTAAAATGTAAATAATATTATCAAACCGTTTATAGAAAATTATAATACATTTTAAAATTTTAAATTGTAAAATATATGCACTTATGTATTTGATTGGATCTTGTGATCTGGATTTTATCCTATAAAAAAATTGTTCCTTTGTAAAAGAAATATACTATAAAACTTGCACAGTTATGATTTTTTAATATTTATCTCTATATCCAACATCTAATCTCCATCTATTATTTGAATCGAAAACAATTTTATGAATTATTTTTTTTATATGGGAACTGGAATGCCGGTAAGTAGGAAGATCAAACAAAATGTTAACGAATTTTGGTTGTTTGCTTACAGAAAGTAAGCTTCATGATAATGCAAAAGTGGTAATGGTAATATTAGGTATAACAAACATAGAAATAAAAGAATATATTGATATTTATTATGTCATACCCAATCATATCTTAACACTAAGTTTCCATTTTCACTCTACCTACCCTGCTATGACCGAGATACAGCGTGAAGCTTAACTTTGAATGATTACGATTATGGATTGTACGATTTATAGTCCACGCAGAAAAAGTTAAGGGCCACATATTGTTTTGTGATTATTCTTAAAATTAGATACTCAACCTATATGTTGTAAAATAATGGACTCTCTTTAAATAAACTCATGTCAATATTGACTGTATAAGTCCAATTTTATAAGTTAACTAGTGGACCCGGACGCGGCTACGCCTGCTTGAACTATAAGAATATTTTCGCGTCGATCATACTCATACTATGCCGCCCAAAGGCTAGGTCATTTCGAATCAAGGATCATTCATAAGGATGAATATCAAAATGTCGCGGTAACGGTTGCGTAGCGACGCGACGGTTGTTATTAACATGGCAGAATAAATTGCATGTCAAATTAGAAAGTACTTTAAAATATATTAGTTTATATGTGTAATGTAATGTTATATAGCCTATAGCACTTCTGAAGAATGCAGGTTTCATACAAAACAAAAACAAAGTAAATCGGACCAGTAGATCTAGAGATCTTAACGTTCAAACAAACAAACAAACTCTTCTGCTTTATTATATTAGTATAGACATGAAATGTTATAAGATAACAGAAATAAACTTTCAAGCAATGACAGGCAACACTCGTTTAATATTTTTAAGGTTGGCAGCTCTACCTGACGCTAACTTTGACACCTTTCCGATGCCGCAAATCTCCCGTTTGCTGTTTGGGTGTGCGATATTTATAAACTCTAAAAAGGATTATAAGTATAATAACTGAAAACATATAAATTATAAAAAATGGTGGCAAGAGTAGCTGGTGTGTTCGACGAGAAACTAACGGAAGCGATAGCTAACTCTAAAATACTCGTTGTCGGTGCCGGTGGTATAGGTTGTGAAATATTGAAGAACCTAGTTCT
>JAEBDU010003696.1:0-15196 GCA_016802625.1 Heliconius numata | reverse complement strand
AAACCATACCATCGAACAAATAGTTTTTCGTTTTGTGTTTTAGTTAATTAATTTCAATTATGGTGTAATAAAGTATTAAAAATAAAAATAAAATAAATAAATAGCGTAGTATAGCTATTCTTAGTGCCTTTTAATTTTTTTATATAAGATTTTAATCTAATCCAGCTTTGGTTGATGTGTTTGGTTTTATTTTTTTTAACATTTTTAAAATATAATACCATACTTAGCAAAGAAAAATAGTATTAAAATTTTAATGTAGCGGGATTTGAACTCGAGCGTCTTGCATCCGTCCAAACAACGCCGTTGATTGAGTAAACTTTTTGTTTACTTATTAATCTGCAGACGTCTGTGTTGACGTAGAAATTGCGTAAACGAAATCATAAAAGATATCGATTAAATAAGCTTATCAGTCAATAACGTGATGCCTTTTTCTAATATAAGTTAAGTAGAAAAAAATGGCTTCATCCTTCCTCTGTCTTCCATCGAGTTCGAGACGTTGGTGCGTGGTGGAATTAAACGCCGCCTATCGTCTTGTAATAGCGGGGAAATAATTAATTATTCCGAGTGGTGGTTGAACCCACAACCATCTCGTTTACAATCAAACGACCTTCCACTGTGCCATAGTGGTGATAGCTTGGGAAACTTGAGCAAAACTGCCATATTATTATCTAATGCGAATATTTTTTGTCACACATTTCTTATATCTAGATGGCTGGAACCTGTTTAAATTTTTTACGCCGCGATACGGTACAGTGAGTTATGTGTACATACCTACAACATACGGATAGCTATGTAAACATTCTAGATCTAGGAGTATTATTAAAAGCAATAAATAGCTTTTCGCTTCACATGATTTTAAAGTGTAATTGTAATCAGCTTCACGCTGTTTCCCGTAAACAGCAGGGGGACCTAGTGTTGAGACACTCTTTTCCCCTTGTTTCCGCCGATTTTTTCGCGGCATTGCGTGTAGAGTTAAATTGTAATTAATTGCTGGTGAATACTATGGAACAACTTTTGTAGGATTTTAGAAATATCGTGAAATAAAGGTGGCGTTTAACACCGCATTTTTTTTACAAGGAACTATACTTTTTTCAATATGGTGATTCCTATCAGAATCAATAATGAACATTATTCAAATGACTGATACATTCAAAATTAGTTCCTATTGATTTAATATCAAGGACACGCTTACATTTGTTGCGTGAATTATAAATAATCGATTTTTTTTTTGATATTTTGTTTTCATTTAATTCGGTTATCGATTCGATGAGGAAATACTTATAATAAAAATATTACAACGAAAGAACAAGGAGGTAATGAACCCGCACCCACTAGCAGAGTAGACTCTTAATAAATATCATTATTTCTGTTTTAGCTTCCTTTACTTAATCTTCACATAGCAGTGTAGTCAGAGGAAACCTATTGTTAAGACACTCCCTTCTCCACTCTGCATTCGAATTAGAGACACTATGTGTTGAAAAGCGGAATTACGTCGTGTTTGTCTACCAAAGCGGAGAAATGAACGGAGAAATATCCCAATGTCACTATTGACGAATATTATTTATAATTTTAACAAATAAAATTCAGCTTTAGTTCTTTTAATATATTACAATTTATTTTCAATGGGTCACATGCATATTGTATGACATTGACGTGTTCTATCGCTATAATTGTGATTGTTTATACTTCACGGTGCGCTTCTACAATTTAAAAGTCATTTTTAATACCTTTTACGTAAAAAGGTTTTTTATTATAGCTTTTAACTGTATATTTTACTTTGTTTTAACATAATAACTATGATATACGTAGAGTGAGTTTTGATTGTCTATCTAGTAAGGTGGTTGCGGGTACAAAGCTTTAAAACTAAATTAAAAACCAGTTTCCTCCATATAGCAGGGTAGGCATAGGGAAACTAGTGTTAATAGACACCTATGTTCCTATTAAGACACTATCGTTCCCGTTTTCATTGAATTGTAGAGTCATTGCGTGTTGAGTGGCGGATTATAACGCCGCACTTTGCCTCGCTACTAGAGCGACAAAATGAAAATATTAAATCAAAATATTAAAAGCGTTTACCGCTTATTCGTACCCTTATGTCACGACTGACTTCTATATATAGGTAACTTTCTGTCGTTCAGGATCTGACTTTTATATAGGTAACTTTTACTGAAAATAAATAATTGTTATCTCAGAACAGACTGTGAAATAATTAACATAACATTCAATGTTAAATTGTAACTTTTTGTAATTACTGCATATATCTGTAGGTACATTCACATTATCAGTAATGATAACACAAACATTTTTTGGAAAGGTGAATTTCTTTAAATGGCTCGAATGGAAAGTGAATTGATACCTTATACGCCGTGCAACCCTCGCGTGCAAATTTTAGTATTTATTGCATAATAATTAATTTATTAATTGTTTATATTAAATTCCTTTTACTAAGTTCGTTATTTTTTTTAAAATTGATAACGCGAATTCCTTTTTTTAATTGATTCATTGAACTTGTAATTGTTGTATTTCTTTTATTATCTGTAATGATCATCCATGTTACTTGTTTTTTTTTTGGTTTCACACTGCATTCTGCATGTAGCAAAGCTAGTGTTTAGACACTCTCTGCCTGGAGGCATATTCATCCCCAATATTTCATCCCTGAGTGACGAAAATTACCTTAATAGATAATTGGATCTAGGTGTAAGTGACCGGTAATCGAACCTACGACCCAATCGCTCAATAGGCTGTAATTTAGTTGGGCACGTTTCAATATTTTTGTACAATGTGACCTTAATTCACGTATTACAGCGTTTAACAATCCGTGACTTCTCTCAGCTATAATATACGCCAATTAAACTGCTATTTGCACAGAAAATATGGAATTTATATAAAATTATATATATTATAATACTAGCGAACGCGCGCAGCTTCGCTAGCTTATTTAGGGGTGAATTCTAATAAACCATGAAACATGTGTTCAATGAAATATTTTTAAGAGTCGAAATTTCTAATTTTATAAAAATCGGTGGCGATTTGGAGATTTTTCCATACAAACTTTCAACCCCTTATTTACACCTTTAGGGGTTGAATTCCAGAAAACCATGAAACATGTGTTCAATTAAATACTTTTAAGAGTCTGAATATCAAATTTTATAAAAATTGGTGCCGATTAAAAAAAATCGATACAAACTTTCAAACCCTTATTTGCACCCTTAGCGGGAGAATTCTAGAAAACTATGAAACACATATTCAATTAAATACTTTTAAAAATCTAAAATTCAAATTTTATAAAAATCGGTGCCGATTTAAATTTTTTTCCATACAAACTTACAACCCCTATTTTACCCCTTTAGGGTTATAATTTTTTAAAATCCCTTCTTAGTGGATGTCCAGATTACGAAAGTAAACATCTGTCCAAATTTCACGTTTCTACGCACAGCGGTTACGGCTGTGCGTGCGTCTTACCTCAGTCAGTGAGGACAAGTCCTTTTATATATATAGATAATAGTTAGGCTATTTTAGTTAAACGTGTTTTTCTTTTATTTCCGTAACAAATTTTGATAAACTTTTTATTGTTTAAGTTATGTATTATAGTACGTTTTCCACTTACTTTGCGTGCGGAACGGTACCAAAGCGAGGAATGAAAATATTTTATTGTTTCAAATGGTAATCGAATCGAAAACCGTCGCGTTCACAGCCATACGTTGTGCCACTGCGTCACCACTGCCTCAAACGAACGGTAAGAGGAGGAACGGAGTGTCTTGATATTAGGTTCCTTCTGCCTACCCTGTTCATTCTATTCTGCTACATGTGGCTATAGCGTGAAGTGAAAAAAAATGTAATATATTGTGCAGCTCGAATTCCGACATAAAGAGTATAACAGAGTGTCTATCACTCTGCGATATACGAGGTGTGTTCAAAAAGTAAGGTGACTTTGTATTTTTAAGAAAAAATATTTATTTATTTATCAATATTTATGTTGTCCCCTTCAAAGTAATCCCCCTCAGATACAATACACTTATGCCAACGGTTTTTCCAATCGTCAAAGTACTTCTCATAAGCACTTTTCGGTATAGCCTTGAGCTCTTCCAGCGATGCAGTCTTTATCTCTTCAATCGTTGCAAATCTCCGTCCTTTCATAGGTCTCTTTAGTTTTGGGAACAAGAAAAAGTCACATGGGGCCAAATCCGGTGAATATGGTGGCTGAGGCATGATTGTGGTGTTGTTTTTGGCCAAAAAATCTCTCACCAGCAAAGATGAGTGAGCAGGGGCATTTTAGCAATTTCGGAACAAACTTCGCTGACACACGTCTCATGCCCAAAACGTTAGAAAAAATTTCATGGCACGAGCCAAGCGATATACCAACATCCTCAGCAACTTCTCTGATAGTGATTCGACGATTTTCCAGAACAATTTTCTTCACTGCTTGAACGTTTTCATCAGTTGTTGACGTGCTTGGGCGTCCAGAGCGAGGCTCCTCATTGGCATCTTCCCGGCCATCTTGGAAGAGTTTGTACCATTTGTAAACATTTTTTTTACTCAGAACAGTTTCACCGTATGCCACTGTCAACATTTTAAGTGTTTCGGAGCACTTTATTTTATTTTTTACACAAAATTTGATGCAAATCCTTTGATCCATATTTTTCGATAGCAAGAAATCGCCGAGCACGCAAAACACTTATAACCTTTACGCCTCTCCCAACCAAACAAAAAATGCTATACACTTGAAACTTGGTACAGATGTTCGGGAAGAGTGTACCAACATAACAAAATAAAAAAATCGATAATCGAAAGTACGTTGCCCGCCAAATTTGAAAAGTCACCTTACTTTTTGAACACACCTCGTATAGCATAAAAAAAAGATTATTTTATAAGCAAAGTATTATGTATTTATTTATATATTTATGTATGTGTGTATGTATTTATGTATTTATGTATGTGTGTGTAAAACTAGATATCAGCGTACACCCCTTCCCTTTTCAGACAATGTATTCTATCCTCTACCCAAAGGTTGCCTGGAAGAGATCGCTCTCTTAGCGATAAGGCCGCTAATTGTACTGTTCTATGTATTAATACATGTATATGTGTCTTTTCTGTGGTACAATAAAGAGTATTTTGTTTGTTTGTTTGTTTGTTAGCATTAAGCTAAATAAAAAAAATACATGTATATATAACTCTTGCAATTAATTCTTCCCACGGTTACAGTAACGATCGTTAAAAGGCAAGCTATAAACTTTCTCCTTTTAAACATAAAATTAAGTACTTACATAAAATGTTACCATTATTGATAAATTATAAGCAAATCCTACCATTAAAAATAAATTTAATTACTTTTTCGTTCGAACTTTAGTACATAAAACAGTGAGTTTATGACGTTCTCAGACTGAAGTTTTAATTTCTTTGTCAGATTTACTAAAAAGTAGGTTAATTAGGTATAATTATCAATTTAAGATCTTATTTATTCTTTTGTTCAATTTCTAGATTTTAAAGGTTTCGGTCTGTCGTGTAAATGCAACTTGTGGGTACGATTCCCATAATGGGGAATGTATTGTTTTCATTTCTTCGTTTTGGTAAAAAAAAGAAACGTGGCCGCCTCTCTCACTTAGACGCTCGACTCGACACTCTAGACACTACGCTCACTCTCTAGGCACTGGATACTTGCCATATGACACAGGACACACGATAGAGGCCACAACTCATGACACTCGTCACACCAGTCACGCTAAGGGCGCTGTTTTGACAGTAGTAAGAAATCTAATTTGCATTAGTTTCTAGAAAAGCTGTGATTGTGCATACTTGTAAATTTATTAATATAGTGGCTTTCCGCAACTGTTTACGTATTAAGTTGCAACTCAACGTTTTACCAGAGCGAATAAATAAGTTTCTTTTCATCTAATTATTTCTCTAAGCTAAGATTGAATTCCAACGTTCTTCTGTGCCGCGATGACCTCAAGTATCATATACTTTTATTTGTCACTTAAAATTACCCACACCCATAGTGGGAATAAAATTGCGTCTACCCAGCATATATTTTTTTATTGTAGGATACGTAATACTGAAAATAAAAATTCGTGATCAACAGGTTCCGCAGTGGTCAGCGTATGCATGAGGCAGTTCGACGACGCCATATCCATTGCAGTGGCTATCATGATCGTGGTGACCGTCGCCTTCGTTCAGGAGTATCGATCTGAGAAGTCCCTGGAAGAGCTCAATAAACTAGTACCGCCGACGTGTAATTGGTAAGAAATAGGGATTTTGTTGTGTAGAAAACTAGAGAATGATATCCCTACGAATACGGAGAACGAATAATTTTCATCTTCTCGTTCTAGTAACACAAAGTTCAGCGTTGAGTTCCGCTAGTCAATTCGCAATCTCTTGATTTCGGGCTTAGAGTACGGAGTGTCTTGATACTAGTTTCTCTACCTACCCACCCCGCTATAGGCAGTATAGACGTGCAGTAATATATCATTAGAAAAAATATTTAAAAGAAAAAAAAACATTTTCTATTTTTAAAAACTTAGAAATAACCCATTTAATAATAAAAATTTCTTTTCCAGCCTCCGAGAAGGAAGCGTAGAACATTTCCTCGCACGGAACCTCGTCCCGGGTGACATAATTCACCTTAACGTCGGTGATAGAGTGCCAGCCGATTTACGTCTATACGAATCGACCGATTTATCCATCGACGAGTCGTCCTTTACCGGTGAAACGGAACCGGCCATAAAAAGCGTTTTACCCAATAAAGCCTCTGCTGGAAGGGTTAATAAGGATAATATAGCGTTTATGGGCACTTTAGTTAGATGTGGTAATGCTAAGGTGAGTTTTTTTCTGTTTAATTCTCATATAACTCTACAGGCCATTGGTCTTTACCGTTTTGTCCATGCTATTTTTTATAATACAATGCAACACACAAGCTATTCTCAATTGAGATTTTTTTATGAAACTTATTATTTTTTTGTTATAATATTATTTAAATGCACAGATAGGCTTTAAATTCGCGTAAATTCACCAGAATATTCTAAATAACAACAGACAATTAATATAAAATGTAATCTTTTGAAAAATAGCATTATAATTCTTATTATGACTTTTTTGGATTGCTCTATGTCGGCACAGACAAAAAAGAATTTACTAATACAAATAATAACAGTAATAAAAAATGTACAACAAATTTTAAAAGAAAACAACGCTATTTATTATTAAGCCTTTTCTTCAACCAATAGCATACAATACAAGTATGTACACTTTTTAGGGTATCGTAGTAAGTACAGGGGAACGCTCTGAATTCGGTGACATGTTCCGTATGATGCAAGCGGAGGAATCACCAAAGACGCCACTGCAAAAGTCCATGGATACATTGGGAACCCATTTATCCATGTATTCCTTTTGTATTATCGGCTTTATAATGATCGCTGGATGGTTGCAAGGCAAGGCTATTCAAGAGATGTTTACAATTGGAGTCAGTTTGGCTGTTGCTGCGATTCCTGAGGGTAAGTTTTTTTTTTAAGTCTTCGATATATTGTATTTTGCCGCTATTAGTCTTTTACAAGAGCGAGGAATTAACATAAATTATTCTTCTGAGTGGAAATTAAATGCATCACCGTCGCTTCTACGTCAAACGCTGTGGCGCTTTGACACGACGGTCTATATAATTATTATTTGATGCTTTAAAAAGTAAGCCTGAAATTACTTAATATTCATAAAAATATTTGATGCTTACTTTAAGTAATAATTTTACATACGCGTGTTACCTTCCTCTATGATGACAGGAAAAAGCGTGAAACTGATGCTGCTACATAAATATTTCGCAATCCACAGGTTAACAGCTTCCCCCAAAACAGTGGCAGAATTATTTTTGTCCCGATAACGAACATATTTACTCTTATTAATCTTTCTTTTATTAAATTACTACAAATATAGTACGTTCGACGATTCGTGGCCGCTATTGCCGCCCCAGTGAACCATACACAAAAGTTCAGAAAGCCTTACTTTAGTGCGTCCAGAATTCGTCAACCGTACTGTACAAATGTATATATCAAATTTTAAAATGTTGTTTGTGTGTCATTTCCCAGGTCTACCGATAGTGGTGACAGTGACATTAGCACTCGGTGTGATGAGAATGGCCAAACGTAACGCCATTGTAAAGAAACTACCCACCGTTGAAACTTTAGGCTGTGTTAATGTTATATGCAGCGATAAGACTGGTAAGTGTTCTAGGATATGAATTTATGATGTTTTTGGAATTAAAACAAGTATGGGGAAGGTGGTTGAAACTTTTAATTATTAGCCAGTTAAATATTTATATTTATTTGTAATTAATTAAAAAGTATTAAAGTTTTCAATTGCCCGTTATTACCAGTTTGAAGAATTTGGGCGAAAAATCTAGAACAGAGTCAATCATTCAATCGATTTTCTTAGTTGACCGTAAATTGCTTCGTAATATAAATAACCCTAGTGTCAAAACACTCCGTTCTCAACTTTGACACACGTTAAAACTTTCAGGTACATTAACAAAAAACGAAATGACAGTAACAACTCTGTCGACATCTGGTGGCCATATCGCCGAAGTGACCGGCGCCGGATACAGTGCTAGAGGGGATGTGCACTTGCGCGCGTACAAAGGGAGGGACTTAGATGTTGCCAGGATGGGCGTTAATAGTATGTTGGAGGTAAGTTTTATAGCATTTTAAAATAAAATCCCCTTAGGCTGAAATTCAAATTTTCAAATTCAAAATTTTCTTTATTCAAATAAACTATAAAAGCACTTTTGAATCGTCGAATGTACATGTCAACAAAAAGCTACCACCGGTTCGGAAGGCAGTTCTGCTGAGAAGAGCCGGCAAGAAACTCAACAGTTGCTCTTTTCAAAGTCAATGGTATATTTTACTATTACATTTGCTGGCAGCTATCCTGCATTACATTCAATAGACATTAATTCCATACATGCTTATCCTCTAGATATTCTTGAACAGTGTAATACGCTTTACTTGTTAGAATTTTTTTTACAGATATTTTAAATTTTTGTAGTGGCAAACTAAGAATACACTGCGGAATTTTATTATATACACGTATACTCAGACCCATAAAGGATTTATCAACTTTTTGGAGGCGAAAACTTGGTGTAACAAGCTTATCTTTATTTCTCGTTCCTATCGTATGACTGTCGCTATTTTTTCTATGACAATGTATATTTTGTCGGACAAGGAGAATGTTATAATATACTTAGGATTTTCAAAAGAAAAAAATAATGTTTTACAAGAATTCTATTCTATTCTATTACAAGAAATTCAATTATAACTCACCAATTGATAGACATAAGAAAGATTATGTAGACAATACATTCTATATTTAGAAATGAAATACTATTATTAATTACACATTTATCTCCACAGGTGGGAATTTTATGTAACAATGCTATAATACGTGACGACACGTTATACGGTCAGCCGACTGAAGGAGCTTTGCTGGCTTGCGCCTTGAAAAACAATATGCATGACTTCAGAGATCAGTATACGAGGTTGAATGAAATACCTTTTAGGTTGGTTTTGATTATGGTTATTTTTTTGATTTAATAAATTAATATATGGACGCCGCTTCGCGATATGTATTTTTCTCTATTTGGACGGAAAGCGGAAAGCGAAAATCGTTTTATCAAAATTTTAATAACGTATTTATAAAATTTGGTAAATAAGGAACTTGCTTATTATTATTTATTTATTTCTTTTCATTCTGAATCATCATCTTGCTGCCGTACAAAATATGGAAGATAATTAATATTCTTTAAATATGTAAAACTTCTTATGTCCAATTGGACAAAAAAAACCTAAAAGAAAAATATAAAAAAAAACTTTAAAAAATCTTTTTACAGCTCCGAAACTAAGATGATGGTAGTCAAATGTGCACCGAAATTTAACGACGGAAAGCTCAAAGAGGAAGTGTTCGTAAAGGGTGCCATTGAAAAAGTTTTACCGCTCTGTACCAATTACATAGATAGTTCTGGTAACTACGCGCCCATGACTAAGGAGAAACAAACTGATTTTTTGAATGAAGCTTATAATATTGCTAGAATGGGTAAGTTTATTATTATTTATGGCTTTTATCTTCAGTTTCACGCTGTAATCCGCATATAGCAGAGTATGCTGTGTGATCCTAATACTGAAACACTTTCCTCATTTATTAATTGGCGCAACACAACGCTGTTCTTTTTCTTGTTACTAAAGTAAAGAAATGAAAATAATATAAAGATCATTATTAGCCTGAAGATGTTGCATTATTGGGCTGTGGCAGCCATTTCTTGTATTTATTTGGTTATTGAGAGTGGCGGAATGTAACTCCGTGCTTTGCTTCGTTACCAGTGCGAGGAAATAAAAATATAAAATATTTATTCTCACGAATGGGAATTGAACCTGGCCAATGCGCCACGACGGTCTCGTAAGTACATTAAATACTTTGTCGTACTGCAGGTCTTCGTATAATAGCGCTGTGCCGGGGCTCGTCGCTGGAGGCGCTGACGTTCACGGGCGTGTGCGGCGTGTGCGACCCGCCACGCCAGAGTGCTCGCGACGCTATCGCGGCCCTTCGCCGCGCCACCGTCGCCGTCAAGATGCTCACGGGCGACGCCAAGCCCACCGCGCTCGCTGTCGGTACGTACTCACACACGCACACGTGCATTAACTCGAGCATACACGCACACACATATAGTCGGACAAATATTTCAATGAAGTTGAAGTTTGAGAAGTCATGAGTCAAACTCGATATCCCGAGTTATTTTGTATCATATAAAAATGGGCGCAGTAAAAATTATTAGTATCGCGCTCTACTTTACATTAGTATTGTAAATAACGGTTCACGGGGTAGTGGTGCGGTATGAGCGAGGGAATCCTACACGTGTTAAATACGTGTGTAATTGTGTATACATATTACACATTCATAAAAATATATATTTTTTGCAATAATTGCATCAAATCGTTATTATTTAAACTATCTCATTAACACAGACTTTGTAACATGTTAAATTAAATTTATGTTACAGCACAAATGGTCGGTTTGGACATATTACACTCACAAACGCTTTCTGGTGAACAATTGGATTCTATGTCGGATGACGACCTCGACGCCATTATTGATACAGTAAGTAAATGTTTTATATCTCCTTATTTTAATATAAATTACATATAAATATGTAAGGTTTTTGTTTTATTATGTTGAATTTCTGTGTAATAATTTTAAACTGAGGAATTTTTTATCACCGATGTACTTTAAGCTAAATAAATTAAACATCAAAAGTTCT
Organism: Heliconius numata; assembly: GCA_016802625.1. Taxonomy (NCBI): domain Eukaryota; kingdom Metazoa; phylum Arthropoda; class Insecta; order Lepidoptera; family Nymphalidae; genus Heliconius; species Heliconius numata. The sequence continues at coordinate 3,909 of JAEBDU010003696.1, read as the reverse complement.
TTCACAGTGAAGTTTATGCTTTTTTTATCTTTTAAATATAAATAATTTCTAATTTCAATTTTAGGTAACAGTATTCTACAGAGTGACGCCAAAACATAAATTAACGATAGTAAAGTCCCTACAAAGGCTCGGCAATATTGTTGGAATGACAGGTGGCATATTCAATTTATTTTTAATTTCTATAATATAAAAAAAAGATTATTTCTTGAAAGCCACCAGCTTTAACTATACATTTAATTATTATTTTATTATACAAAAAGCTATTAAGCTCTGAATAATGAAAGTAACGTCGCACTTTTTCTAATAAAACTACAGAAATCTTCTACATTTAAAAATTTTCTTTAATTAAAATTTGAACCGACAACATTCACAACAGTGTCTAAGTATTTTTTTTTCTCCAAGGTGATGGTGTAAACGATGGTGTAGCATTAAAAAGAGCAGATATTGGTATAGCCATGGGAAGAAATGGCACAGACGTGTGTAAAGAGGCGGCCGATATGATTCTCGTTGATGATGATTTTGCTACTATCATGTGAGTAAAATGGTTCTGTTCTGCTTTATATTTTGCTATATATTTTACTTCCCGCATATAGCAGAGAAGTTAATAGCTATTGTTAAGACACCCCGTTCCCATTAAGACACTTCTCCGTTCTTCAATTTGTTTGTTTTTATATTTTTTTTTAATTACTAATTATTATTAATCTTTTTAATGTATTATTTCAGTTCAGCAATAGAAGAAGGCAAATGTATATTCTACAACATAAGGAATTTCGTTCGTTTTCAATTATCCACGTCGATTGCTGCTTTATCGTTAGTAGCGTTGGCAACGTTACTCGGTGTGCCTAACCCTTTAAACGCAATGCAAATATTGTGGATCAATATTATAATGGACGGTGAGTTTAATATATTTTGACTTCAAATTAGATTTTTATGTAATAAAATCAATTTCTTTAATCTTAAACAGGGGTTACGTTTTTACCGTCTTAACTCCCCTACAATCTAGTAACTTACACTTTTTATTTACCCTTTTAGCTATTTACTTCATTTAGTAAATTTAATCAGCTTCACTCAACATGCAATGCCTCACCTGTCCCCTCTACCTAACCTGATGTGTGCAGAATATAGCATGAAGCTGATTATTAAACAGCTTTTCATTACCTATTCCGTTTAATTTAGCTCAGGTTATATATAATTAAAAATAATAACATAAAATTTATTTTATATAAGTATAAATCATAAAAATATATTACAGGTCCACCGGCCCAATCTCTAGGAGTTGAACCAGTGGATCACGAAGTCCTACGTCGTAAACCACGTGATACGTCACGGAGAATTATATCAAGATCTCTCCTATTCTCAGTTTTGCTATCCGCTGCTATCATCATTGCGGGTACACTTTGGGTGTTTAATAGAGAGGTAAAACGCAAAAAAATTGCTAAAAATGTTTTTTTGATTTGATGTTAGAATCATTATTTATGTTTAATAGTGTTGGAAAGAGATTTATGTTGATAAATGTTATTCGTGTTCTAATATTAAAAAATACTAAATACTGAAAGTAGCTTAACAAATTCGACTTAGCTAATAAAAATATTATTTTACAGATGTCAGACAATAAAATAACACCGCGTGACACAACGATGACGTTCACGTGTTTCGTCCTGTTTGACATGTTCAACGCGCTGTCGTGTCGGTCACAGACGAAAAGCATATTTCAAATTGGATTATTTTCTAATAAGTAAGTACTATATTGTATATTCTTGATTATTTTTGTATGTCTCTTGTATTTATTAAAAGTGATAAAATATAAAAGAATAAAAGTGTTGAAGAGTTTGTTTGGTTGATTGCTGTAATCTCAGGAACTTGTGGTTTGAATTGATGTTTTTGGTATTGTATATTTTTTGTCGTATTGATGAAGTGGCTATAGGCTCTTAGTTATTTCCATTTGACAATGTGGTATTTTGTTGTAGTTTATAAATCTTTGATAAATAAATTTCAGAATGTTCCTGATAGCGGTAACATTGAGTCTTATAGGACAAATGCTGGTCATATATTTTCCGCCATTACAAAGAGTATTCCAAACAGAAGCTTTAACCGGACATGGTATGTATATTTTCTTTAATAGATTTTTTTTAGTTTTTGACTGTATCCTGCACATAACAGGGTAGGCAGAGGCAATCTGGATACCTGGTGGTAAGACACTCCGTTCTCATTAAGACACTTCCTTTCCCCACTTTCCGCTGAAATCTGCAGGCATTGCTTGCTAAGTGGCAGAACTTAATGACGCGCGACGTGGTATCGTTTTGTTAAATACAAAAATAAATAAATGTTAGAATAATTAAGAAGTCATACATTTTTTTCTTAAGTCCAATATTGCAAACTACATTTATTTTTTTTAAATGTGTAAAAAATGTAATTTAAACTGTTAAATATAATAATAAACAAATGTAAGTTCTTTTAAACCTAAATAATTTCTTGCATTCCAGATCTGATATTCCTAGTCTGTCTTACATCAAGCGTTTTCATAGTAAGCGAAATTAAAAAGTTAATCGAGCGTACATTAAAAAAGCGATCCAATGGAAAGTTCTCGACGAAGCCACACGACGCCTTAGATTTTGTATGACACGAGTCCCAGAGGAAAACCCAGTAAGCCTCTGCCAGTACCATGAAAATGTACCCCAAATATATAGAAATAAGGAACATAATTGTTTACATCATAGTGTGTTAAAAGAAAATGTGCCCCAAGGGTTAAAACAAAAGGGACAATATGGCTTATATCAAAGCGTGGTAAATGAAAATGTACTCCAAGTATTATTGATTAAAGAACAAAATTGCGTACATCTCAATTCGGACTTAGAATCTAATGACGTCATAATTTCGTTAAATGATGAAAAAATGGATGTGTCGAGTGATAAAATTAAACACGGTGTACATGAAGTGAGCACGTCCAGACAAAGTGGCGTATCCAAAATGAGTGTTAGTGATAGCTGTAGTGACGTCACACCTTTCTCTATATATGATGGTAAGATAGATAAGGTATATCAGTTGTAGATTCATTTCTTTTATTTCTTTATATGCTAGTTTTCCACTCGCGGCTTCGCCTGCTTGAACTTGTAATATGGATGTATTATACGTATAAACCTTTTTAGTGAAAAAAACATTAGTTGAAACTCCATTAAAACTGCGGGAAGTATATAATTTTTTTGATATTTGAAAATAACATTTTTATTGTTTATTGATATTGAAATAGTCGAAAAAACAACGGGCAAAACTACGAGCTGAAAGCTAGTTATGATATAGATGTTTTTGTCGGTTCAATTAAGTAATTATGTTTTTTTTTTCATGGAACTTTTCAAAAAAATTAAAAAATAATAATAGTGTAGTCAGTTCTATTTATTTTTGTAATAATATATCTTGATAGTGATGTATGTTTGTGAATGAAAGTAATGCATTTAGTACCTCGAAGTAAAGCACTATTCTAATCATAAAGTGCTTTTAATTGAATGTTGGTAGTATTGAATTGTATAAAAACATTAGTTAATTATTATTATTTATAATTATACATCTAATAAGATATTCCGCCATGTTTGTTTGTCACATCTCAAAATATTTTTAGCAGCAAAGGTTATTGCTTAAAAAAATATTTATATATTTTTTTAAATTCTTAGTACATGATTGTTTGTAATATTTATGGGAATTTTGCATATAGTTATTGACCAGTTATGGTTGTGGGTGCAGTATTTTTTTTATGTGTTTTACGTAAACCTAAGGATAATCTTCAATTTTTTAACTTGCTTAATATATTAAAAAAAGTAACAGGACCTAGTTTGTTTTTTAATAATTTATTTTATACTTTTATTACATATTTTCTATTTCATTATACCAGTTTGTGAATATCACCAGTTTAATATT
>JAEBDU010003686.1:0-20168 GCA_016802625.1 Heliconius numata | reverse complement strand
TTAATGTTAAACCAACTACATATATATATTTTATTTATAATTTTTCATTATTTTAAAAACAACTTCTAGTATAGCCTCAAATAGTGTTAGAGTTTTTGAAATGAAACAAAAAGGACAAATAATAGAATAAAATAAAAAGAATTGCAAGCAAAAATTTAAAGCTCATAAAGGTAGAGTAAGAATTTAAACTAATTAGTTACTAAGTTTCTTTCTTTTCTCTCTTTTCTCCGTCCAAAAAAATGATGGACGTTAAGTCGATATCATTTATTTACTTATTAATCGGTATTAATTTGACTGTGTAATATCAATAAACATTTAATATACATATGAGTTAGGGTGCTCGATTTTCGTTTTTGGGTTATTCTTAAGATTTTTATAGAAACTCTATCATATATGTATATGGGTAATAATGGCAAAAAATTAGGCCATTCGCGGAATTTATTGTTATTACATATTAATTTTTAATTGAACATTCGGAAAGAAAAAAGTGATATAAACAGACATGGCCTATTTTTTTGTCTATTAGCATATTTTAGGCTTACAAACAATATACAATCTTTATAGAAGACTTTTTATAGAAATCAACACTGATACCGCTGTCTGATGAAAATAAACAAATGTAGTTTAAAAAGAAATAGATTTTTTGAACTAGTTTAGATGTTTAATAACATTGACGATCCATATTTATGGTACCAATAAAACAATTTTTTTTTTTTGATAAATATTGCAACTAATAATCTTTGGCGCCAAAAAATGGTATTTATTTAAAGCATCATCGTTTTTTTAGGCTGGATGGTCTATAAGAAAACAAGTTTACTACTTCTTACACTTGCCGAGCCAATCATCATATTTTAACAAAAAATTATATAATTAAGAATTGAACATTCAGCCGATTAATATAAAAATGACCGAATATCTTATATATTATATTCGAATACCGAATAGTACTAATAGCAGCCAAATATTCGTTGAAATTCTAATGTACCTATACATAGAAAAGTTAAATTAAGAATACATATTCTTAGGAACCAATATGGTTTAAGTTTAACGAAATTAGATATTATACACGATAAATGCATTATTATATAAAGAATTAAAATGCCAATTTTATTTATAGTTGATCCCCAGTATACTAAATACAATATGCACCCGTAACATTAAGTACACTCGTATTGCACACATTTGCGTGTATAGAACACATTTTGCGATAAAAACATTTCTTAATATATATATTTTTTAGTATAAATTAAATAGAATAATATACTATTAATAAAAATAATATACAATTATTTTATTTAATTTATTGGAAAAAATATTACCAATATTTAAACACGCATACTAGTTAGTTCCAGTCTAATTGAAGTTTCCTATAAAGTAATATTATAATTATTACATTTCATATTTTTATTTAATTAAAGGTATTATACATACAAAGTGTTAAAAAGAACACAGCAATGCTTCTTTTTACTTCTTTTTCAATCTGTTATCGACAGACGCAAAATATTTGTTAAAGATTAGCACAGTATTAGCAATGGTGATCAAAATGGCGGTATTTCAAAATGTGATGTTTTCTTTAATAATAAATATTAAGTCATAAAATTTCGGTAACTTATTTAATATTTTATATAAATTGTTGCATTTGTATGCATTGTAAAATAAATTGTGATTTTCGATATGATATGCAATAAATAAATAATAAATTGGAATTACAATTTTCCTATTAAAATACATTATTTACTCACTATTGAGTTTTTGAAATGTAGTTGTAGTTTATTTTTATATAGATCACATATTAATATAAGTTTGACAAATTATGTATTCAATACATGTAAGTATCAAATACGCGTTTACTAAATTAACTAAATTGTTCTATAATTTTTGTGTCCGTTTTTTTTGTTTTAACATAATATAAAGGAGGTTGTGCAGGTGAGTTACTTAATTATAATAAGTAGTTCGGAAAGTAATTTTGAAAGAGAATTTAATTCTATATTTCACTCCTCTTTCTCTACTTCAGACGTAAGCCACATGATCATTATCTAGCAAGAGTTGTGTGTGAAAAAGATCAATTCAATCTAGGCAGTAGTAGAATGACCAATATATCATTTGGCAAAATATTTATTTACTATACACACACACAAGAAACAAAATAACTTTCCGAATAACCCAATAAAATAACTTTCACTCCATTGAACAACACATCTCTCATCGTCTATTCATCGTTTCTATATTCTTAAATTATAACTTTTACCATTTGTATACCAAAACCACCAAAAGGTAAGTTATATTAAATAATATATCTAATTAACCCATTTTCCAATGTGATGTTAAAAATTATAAAAAAATCAGTTCCAATACAATTTTAAGTAGTAGTCCACTAAGTATAAATTTTATGATTTTTTATTCTTATTGCTTTTGTTTTTAGAATAAATACCGTCCATGCCTTTGCCAAAAGGAGATTCTGAATTCGTTGTCAAGTAATAAGATCCACGGGCACTGAAATTAAATAAACAATATTACATATATATGTACATTTTCACTATATTTTATTTCTTTTTTCACATAACGACAATAAAATAAATAAAATCTATGAATTTATGAACTTAAGTTAAATGCATGTGTATATCTTACTTAGTATCACAGTTAGCTCCCATATAAACGAATCCCACTTCCGGTGTAGGATTTTCCCTAAACTTATGATAAGATTCTGCAGGTGATGCTGGGAATGCTTCCGGATTACGTATAGATTCCGCATAAAATCTCCACGATCTCCAATGACTGCAGAGATCTGTTAATAAACGATAACAAAAAGATTAATACTACTTTTAAGTAAGTTATTATTTTCGTAATTTTTGAACTGGCTAAGCATTACAAATATTGTGGATATGATAAATATAATTATTCTGGATATGATATTATAATTATAATTGCTAATTTATTTTTTATAAAATATACACATTAATACGCTCTATTAAGACATTGTCTTTAATTCACAATGTCTTCAAGTTGTAACTGATTTCTCGAACATCCTTTAAAAAAAAACAAATAATTGCATATTTTGTAAAAAAATGGAAAGATAAACAAATCGTACTATCATCTGAAAGTGGAATCGGTGCAAACCGAGGGCACCCCGGCTGTATACTCTTGCCTCCGTTGGGCCAAAAATCAGCAGTCCCGGTGCGTACCGGAGCGCCATAACCTCCCGCGTCTGTGTGTATCACATCCACGAATACAGCATCTTTATCTGTGACGTGGTCCATTACTACACCATCTGGGTAAAATGCTGGAAACGCTGGATCTAGAGCAGTTAACCTGAAAAATATATCATTTTTGTAGATTAGCAGCATGTGATATCCCAAATGCAACAGGATAGACACAGAGAACTTAGTGTCATGACCATAATTATAGACATAGAAAATATAGGTTCATATAATGGGGATAGATATAAAGGGAAAACCATTAACTTTTATACTATAAAATGTTGAAACAACATTAGATTCGTATCTAAATTGAAATATAATTATATAGTACGCTTAGTTTGTGTTCGTGCTTAGATATCACACACTGACGCGTATTTAGTTTAATTTCATAAAAAAATACTACTTAGAGAAAATATGTTTTCCATTTTTCTTCCGAATTCCAGACAAACAAAAAAACCTTCCAACAAATAAGGACGAACTCACTACCATCACCTTTAAGGTCAGACGTTGTCCCATTCAATCCACTGAGTTACAATGACTTCTATTCTAAGAAAAAAATATCGGCTCATAAACCCTTATTATTCTTAGACGAAGAAAGCAATAGCTCGTATAATAAAAGTCTCGTTCTATTTACCTTTTTATGGTATTGTTATATTTATTTTTCAATTCCCTCGCCAGGTAGCCGGCTACGTGGCTTCCGAGGGAATGACCTATTACTTGCAACTTCTCTATTTGTAAGCCGTCTTCAATTAACTTGTTTATTTGCTCCGCCGATGCGGCTCCTACCTGAAAACGAACAAAATAATCGTAAATAGACTATATTCTTAACAGTATATTTCCCTTTCTCGACGATTGTGGGTTCGATTCCCACGGGTGTATGAATTATTTAATATTTTCATTTCTTCGCCCTGCTAACAAGGCAAAGCGTGGAATTGAGTTCCGTCACTTAACACGCAATGCCTCAAGAATTTGGCGGAAAGTGGAAAACGCAAGTCTTGATGGGAGTTTTAGCACTAGGTCCCCAGCTTCTATCTGCAAGGTACCCTACTATGCACGGGATACAGCGTGAAGAAAAAAAACTTATATTTTTTCTAATGTACGAATGAAGGTAATTAGAACATAGTGTCAATCCACTTTTTTCACTAGCAAGAGTAGGGAAATGATAATAATTGATTTAATCAGCAAATATCTGTGCTATTTATATGTGAAATAAAATTACTTTTTTACACTTACTTTTTTAGTATTCCTGGCGGCATTAACTAAATAAGAACCATGTGACATGTTCGACCAGTCTAGTAGTACTATGTTTGTGTCCGGCCTTGTCTCTAAGTACGCGCTCACCATGACCTGAGGAATATGATATTTAAAACTTATATTACTGCATTACAAAATAAAGTATTATTAACATACGCAATCTTTCTTGCTTTGATATTCATATATTTTGTTCAGGGTAGGCAGAAAAAACTTAATGTAGACACTTCGTTCTCCACTTTCCGCCTGAGTTCATATATTATAACATTATAAGTATAGATCGTTTACTGTAATACTGAACTTCCGAACACATCTAAATAGATAATCAAAATAGATTTCTGCAGAAAATATATAACAAATAATAAAAAATAATATAAATTAATACATATTTTTGTAAGTTTATAAGTGCAAAAATATCTATCTTTTTATATCTATGATGTGTGTGAATTTTCAAAAAAAGTCATTAAATTTATCGGACATTTTCTATACAGACGTCAAAACATTTTGTTCAAACAAAACTTGCATATTTTTGTTAATGTTGGCATCCCATTGAAATGAAATTACATGACAGATTTTCTTAGAACATATCAAAATCGTCTAATGTCGATTTGAGGCAAACTCATTTCCTTTTCGAAGGCGATTTAAAATTGTATTATATAGCTTCGCCCTATATTCCACATTCAGCAGGGTAGGCAGAGGGAGCCTAGTGTTAAGACAATCCCCACTTTCTGTCGGATTCGGAAGCATTGCGTGTTAAATGGCGGAACTCAACGCTGTAAAATTGTAGTATTTATTTATTAGTAAAGGTTTTAAAAAGCCTAACTTCAGAGTGGCCACGACTATCGGTATAGGTATGATTAAATGGTAAATCAGTTAAATGATTTTAACAAATTTACAACATCGAGTTATTAATATAAATATAACTCTTCAATACAGTCCTTTGGGACAGTGGTTGTGTTAACACTATTAAGTATTATATTATTGGGTACAGGTGCTGTGGTGACTGGGGTAAATTGATTTACGATGACTTAAACTATACCCTATTCGGGGAGCCCTGGGGTAAACCATAAAAAGGTTACCTTACATTAATAATTAATTAAAAGTGAGTTTGAAGTAATTAAAATATTATTTTCTACTTTAAGCTTTTATTTTAGTATGTTTACCTGAACACTTTCTTGCTGAGCAGTTTCAATGAAGCCATGGATGTAAAGGACGGTGGGATGATTGTTGTCGAAGCCCTTGACGTCGAGAAGACGGGATGCTTGGCTGAGTGGTATATCCACATATTCTTCAAATGAATTTCTGTAATTTAACCGTAAATTATTAAATTTCTCTTCGTTAATATGACAATCTTACAAATATGTCTTACGGGTATTTCTAGTTTCTTCAATAAAATATAAGTTTTTTAATTATATTCAAATATATTTTTAAATAAGTACGATTATGTTGTGATAATAACTCTACAGTTACGTAAAGTCCGCGAGGCCTAAGCTGAGCTTTTCATTTGTGTGAGTGTTCATATATAGTGTGGGTGTGACGTCACTTTCTTGGCCTAAGCGATAATTTATTAAATGGTAGCTTTTTATCTACCGGTCTAAACCTCTTGTACTGACTGCAGCATAAAATGTTTATTTCTTAAGATTTTATTGTGTATTTGTTTATCAAAAGTTAAAGATAAATTTCGAAGGAAATATAATATGAAAAAATGTGAACAAGGAGTAAGAAAAAAACGTGGACAAAGCGCTGTTTTTGTGATATAACGGAAAAAATCATTATTAAACGATATATCAGACGAAAGTTAAAATTATGAGGATGTAGTGTCCGGTGGGGAAAATGATATATCTTTTTTACGTTTATTTTTTTATTGATCTCTATTAATAAACTTTATTTCTAAAAGCTTTTTACTAACTCTACATTTAGTCACACTCACACAAAGGCAGAGCTCAGCTCAAGCCTCGCGTACTATAAGTAATAAGGACATAAGTGCATGTTTTAAAAAAACAATTTAATATGTCAATGTATGCTAAAAGATTATTTATAAACTTTATATACGTCATTGTTGCAGCAAATATTGATATATTGATTTCATCTTATACCAACTAAGAGTGAAGGCAATCTATTTTTGTGTATATAGACTATTTATACAATTAATAGGTACGTAGAATAAATATTTATAGACTAGTTGTAACATATATAGATTGCCCGCCACCCAGACGCTGTCTCATTCAGAAATAGTTATAGCAAAGGCTTCTTTTTGCTATGCGAGTAAAAAGAAACCCTTTTCGGTCCGTATTACTTTTTTTTTTGCTTCGTGATGCATCCTATATATAGCAGGAGAGGCAGCGGGAACCTATTATTAAATCACTATTCCCCACTTTTCGCCCGTTTGTTAAGTGGCGGAATACGACGTCGCGCTTAGTGTTCTTATCAGAGCAAAGAAAAAGTAACTTATTCCCCCGAGTGGGAATCGAATTCATATTAATTGTAGGTCCACGGCAAGAACCTTATAGGTTTTGATTACGCGGAGAATTTCGTGTAAAATGCAGCAAAAACGATCGATAAACGTTTATGTATTACGTTGACTTCTCGAGCTTTATTTTTTCTAAGTTCCAAGGGCCGTAGATTTGTGACAGATAAATGATCTTGTCAGACGGACAGATGTTATTTTGACTTATTTTAGTGCTATATACCTATGTCTTTAATGATTACTAAGGTTAGTTAGTTAATAAAATAAATATGTTCTTTTAAACATAAATTAAAATGTATAATTTATATACTTAAATAATTAAAACTAAACTAAATATTCATGATTATCTCAAAACTGTAATAAAGTATATTACAGTTTGTCAGACACAAAACAAATTGTCAAATATGGTAATCAAACATTTTTACCGTTCGATTAAATAATTTAAAGTACATACATACCCATTGTAAAATCTTAGATAGATATCTTCTATACGATTCGTTCTATCCGGTAATATTCCTGAAATTTCAAATTAATTTACTTAGTACTTTAATTAGATTGGGATTACCGTCGTCGTAATGCACAGTGTTTAACTGTACACGCAACAGTTGTGGGTTCGATTACTATTTAGAGAAATGAAATATTTTCCTCTCACCGCTTTTTAACATGTAATATCTGAAAAATAGAGGAGTGTGAGTGGAGCGGAGTATTTTAACACTTCCCTCTTCTTATCATGCTATATGCGTGATAGAGCGTGAAGCTGAATATATTTGAGGTAAAACATAATATAAAGCATTAAAATTAAATTAAGATCTTCATATTACGTAATCAATGTATACTAAAAGGCACATATTTTTTTTACATACCCCTATTTATATTTAATTTATTCGTAAAATTTTCATTTTCAATAACATTTTTGGCGTCGACGATGAGATATATTTGCAAAACAAATACTAGAGTGAACATTTCAGCGTGATTGACGGTTATGAATTCGTACTTAGACTAACATAGTTATCCAAATTACAGTTCTTAAGTCGTTAAGTTGTTAGCAAAAATTACTTGTTATTTTGCTGTAATCACATAAATCATCTGTAATGATACTATTTATAATATCATATTCTTCTCTTACTATTTCTGCGCAGTTATAATCTTCTTTGAGTTATAGGAGGATGTCCTTATCAGATTTGTAGATGCAAATTAGTTGTTTTTTCTAAGTAAAGCAGTGGATGCACTTGCGTCAGTATTGTAAATTTATTTTTTACCTTATATATATATTATTGCTTGAAATACGATAATTGTATTCCCAATTATACAGTAAGGTAAGTAGATAGGAATTCATAGTATATATAGAAAAAAAAATCTTAATTCAAACACTAATTTTTAGCTTCACGTTGCGTCCCGAATATAACAAGATAGGCAGAGGGTATCTGGGAACCTAGTGTTAAGACATTTCCATTCCCCACTTTCTGCCGAATTCTGGATGCACTGCGTACTGAGTGGCAGAACTCAACGCCGCATACGAGGCTATGTTATAAGTTTTAATATAACATTTTAAAAGATTGATGAATGAATGATGGCTATATATAGCACATCATTCTTTTAAAATTTAATATAATTCTTTTTAAATTTATACAATAGACCTTAGTGGCACAGTCGTGCAGCGCGTGAGAGTATACGCGACGGTTGTGTGTTCGTTACGCAAGAGAATGAAATATTTGATCTTTTCATTAATATTCTGGTAACGCAATGTTCGAAAATTGGAAGGAAAGTGGAGAACGGAGTATCTTAACACTAAGTTCACTCTACCTACTCTGCGAAGTTTTAGATTTTGTATAATGCAACGTTATTATACGAGATACTCGTAATGAAAATGTTAAATTATAATTATAATATGTTTTTTTATATTATAAACAAAATGGAGGTACATAATATATTTCTAATTAATGTTGTTATGCGCTTTATAACCATGTTGAATTGACCTTACGTTAACCTTTTTCTAACAAATGATTGATATGAAAGAAAGATATAGGATGGTCTGTGATGCGCCATGATGCCATAGTCTAAAATAGAATATTGTTATTTTTTTAGCTTCACGCTATTTCTTGTCCACAGCAGGATAGGCAGATAGAACCTAGTGTCTTTACACAACACTCCGTTCTCCATTTTTCGCCGAATAGGCACATTGCGTGTTGAATGACGGAACTTGTCGCCGTGCTTTGCCTAGGCACCATATATAAAATATTTGATTTCCTCGAATGGGAATGGAACCCACAACCTGTAGCGTTTATAACTTAAGTAGTCATTTTAATAATAATTATATTTTCCAGTTGAAACACTGAGTTACGTAAAAATGATTTTATTTATAGAAACTTTAAAAGGTCCAATTAAAAAGTTATAATTTTTAAATTTTTCCTCCGCTTGTGGAATGTACTAACTAACCGTATTCAAAAACTATAGAAGTATAAGAGAACTCTAATGATCTCCATTATTTTCTTCACTTAATAACGTCGACGTTGTAAACCTTACATTCAAAAGTGAAAACTACGGATTGTGACCTAGATTTTATAGGTACTCTATAACTACTTTTAATAAGCAAGAGTAAGGTAAGGTAAGGTAAGTATATTTGTTTTTACGGCCATTACTAAAGCGACTTGACGTTTTATGTAAAATTAAAAACCGGTTAAGTGCGAGTCGGACTCGTTCATTGAGGCTTCCGTAACGTATTTCAGTATTAAAGATCAACGGGATATACTTACAAGTTATAAAAGTTGACAAACTTTAGTTTGCGAGCATATGCACTCATTTTGTATGAAATGAATTATATATATAAGTTTGTAATTATTTTTTCGAATTGAGATTGTTTCAAGCAAATTTTTAATAAAATGCAGCAATATCGATGCATAAGTTTTCATTTCTTTAACTTGGAAGCTTGTTTTTATCTGTTTTAAGGGACCTATGGTCCCTAAATATAATATTTATATTAATTTCAGCTTGATATGTCCGCGATCTCGAGAGATGAACAACAAAGTGATCCTAAAATGGTTCCGTTTCTTTCCTTTTGAGGTACAGAACCCTAAAAATACGATAAGTTACTACAATATTCTTCTTTAACCGCTTTAATCCTTTTTTAGACCCGTCTTTCAAATGTCATTGTAATAATAGGCTGATAAACTGACAGCCTTCTACTTATTGAAGTCAAGTCGTGATAGCTTCTATTATATAATTGAATATTCTATCCACTGATGGTTTCCCCCCTCTAGTAACGAGGTAAAATGTTATTTACAAAGAAATAGAATAAATGGATATAATTATATAGTTATTTTAAATTCTTATCTGTACGCATCACTTCCATGAAGCGAGTCTGTCTTATCAAACGCCACCTTATTTTTTCAGTTACCGCCGATTTTAAAGATATTGCTTGAAAATAATTCTGTGATATCAGTACCATGAGTGTATACGTACGGACAAAAAAATACCTTATGCATAGGTATGTACAGGAAGGTTGACGAGTTGTGGCCGTCCTGAAGTTAGGCTTTCTGAATTTTTGCGCATTGTTCATTCAAGAAAAAAAAATCAACACTAGAAAAAACCTTAAAATAAATGAGCAGCTATTACACTAACTTAAGGCCGCCACAACTCGTCCACTGTACAGGATGATGAGAGAGACGCGTGAAAGCTTCTATCTTCTTCTCATATGAAAAGTAATTAAAAATATTAAATAAACAATTGTGACGATTACATTAATATTAAATTATCTTGCAATAAACAGATGAAATCAAAAATCTCTACTTCTAATTATAAAGGTATTTTTCATCGATGGCTGTGTCGTTGCTGTTTTTTACTAATATGAGATAAAAGCTTTGTAACTGGCTTGATTGGACCTTTTGTTCTCTTCCTTTGATCATTTTTTTATTTCACTGTCACTTTTCTTGTACATGTGAGAGCAATCCAATGAAAGTTTTGATTTGTCGTTTATTTATTTGTAAAGTTGATATATCTTTATTAAAGGTATCGAATTTGTTGTCTTTTTTATGGATTTTAACAGAAAGCTAGAGGTAAAGTTATTAGTTAAAAAATGTAAAGTACTTTTAACTGAAACGGTAACTCTATCATACAGAATTAAGATTTTTTTATTAATATACATAGAGTTGGTAAACCTATGTTAAAATCATTACGTATTATTATTTTTTTAGCGTTGTAATAGGGTAAGCAGAGGGAGCCTACTATTAAGAGACTTTCGCCGAGTTCTGGAGGCATTGTATGTTGAGGCGGAACTCAACGCCGAGTTTTGCCTCGACACCAGAGCATAGAAACTAAAATATTAAATATTTCATTTCCTCGAGTGGGAATCAAAACCACAACCTGTCGTGTTTACAGTCACACGCCTAAGTCAACGCCTTACTAGCCTCATAATTTCTTAAAACTCTATTTAGATTTAAAACCAACATATATATTATATTAGAATTACGAAAGCAGAGAATGGAGTATCTTTAACCTGCTATTTATCTCTGCCTACCCTGATGTATATCGAATACTAATATTAATGGATGGTCACGTGGCTTATTGACAAGGAAAGTCATTAAAGTATAGATATATCAAAGTTTTTGCCACATTACTTACTTTACGTCACGGCATGTTAACATAAATTTCCTTCAAGTTCCTCGATATTGCACGCGATTGTTAGATTAATAGTTAGTTAGTTAGTCAGATTACAAAGCATATTGGTCGTGCCTATCAGACCTTACTACCTGTTAGTCCACATATCATGAAACAAACAAGTATATACAACAGGTTTACAGTTACTAATGTAAAAGTGTGAAAGAATAATGAGTCACTATTTTATAATAACTCTATAATGTAAACTGTCAACATAAATTCACAATAACATAAATTATAAACCATAAAAAAAGATGAAAGTGTAGTAAATTTTATGGTATTTCTGATAAGATGCGTTTCAAAGTGTCAACAGTATAATGACACTTGTATTTGACATTAACTGATAAGACTGCACAGGATCTGAGTGTTCAGCAGCTCTTGGAATTAGTTCAGCGTTTCCTTCACAGAGTCATGACTCCAAAGCAATGTTCCCTAGGAATCTCTGATGCAGCACCCTCGTCGTCGCTTTATCTTGAGCACATACCAATTTGTATATGAGGTTCTGCCCTTCCACAGTTTCAAGTTCACCATATAGTCGAAAACTCTTACCGCGGTCTACAGCTCTATTACTTGCGCTTGAGTTGAGTTGGATTGCTTTGATTCCTTAATCGTAGCCTCCTTATCACGGATAACTTCTGTACCTTGTCATTCTACAACAGGTCTCCCTGTCGGTGACATCTTCTTTCTGGCTGACGCAATATTATTGATAACTAAGGTCGATCTCAAGCATCCTGAGTAGTCTCGGTGTTAGTGGAGAGAATTGAAAATGAGAAACTGAGTGTCTTAAAACAGAGTTTCTAGGTTTCCTCTACCTACCCTGCTATACGCGAGATACAGTGAAAAGTTAAAAAAATACTATTACAAATAGTATTTTAGTTATATAACATTTATACCACATCAAAGAAGATGAGAGAAACATTGCAATCAGCGCGATGCGTATATTGATTGGTATATCAAAGTCTATGCCGTTTAATTGAAGCCGTTCTAGTTACGCGCCAACCAATAGACGACGAGTTGAACATATCACGTCATATACGAAACATTTACTTTTGTATACTAATTACAAATTAAAATTTAAATAAAATGTTATACATGTTTGTAGGGTATATAATTATAATATCTATTATTATTATCCAGGCCAGTGACACGGTAGGAGCCCAAGCATGCGACTATAATCATGACAGCTTGTGGGTTTGATTCCTACTCGAGGGAATTGAATATTTTCAGTTTTGTTTGTTTTTAGTTCTTGTAACGAGGCAAAGCGCTAAGTTCTGCTAACAACATGCAGTGCCTTCAGAATTCGGTGGAAAGTGCAGAAACAGAAGCTTCTTAACACTAGGTTCCCATATTTCCTCTGCCTACCCTGCAATATGTGAGATATAAGGCGAAGTTAAAAAAATATATATTATACTATACAATCCCTATTTATATCATAAGCCCAACTCTTCAGAATAATCAAATTGTTATTATCTTCACACATCTTTAACTTTTTGTCGGGTGCGCAGATAAGGGTTATCGATGTCATTGTTGAAAGCAACAAACAATATCTCTAATATAGAAATAAAAATAGGACCTTATCTAAGCAGACCGTAGAACCGCCTATGTTGTAGATAATTTCTTTGTTGTAATTCGAACCTACAACTAGACATATTAGATTTACGAGTTAATTAAGAATTGTAATAACAATATCAACTGAAAAATATTGAAAATATTGACTTTTTCCGTATACATACATAATTAATTTGTTCATATGCAATTTTTTATCTGTGGCTTCGTTTTCGTGGTCAAATGAAATAACTAAGAGTTTATGTATGTCAGATGTCATGACACATTCTAAACGTCCATAGAGACTCTTAACCTACGGTTAGTACTGTACCTAATATCTATTGAAACGATTAACAATGATATCATAAAGCCTACTCCAAAAGACTTCCTCGATAAGACTATTCAAATTAAAAATAAGTTTTTAACTCGAACCACTAGTTATTGAGATTAACGCGTTCAACCAAACAAACTCTTCATATTCATAAAATCAATATTAAAATATCAACAGATATACTTTCATAAAAAATGAATCATTATTGTATATTTACTATGCGTGTACGCTGCACCTACAAATCATAAACATCTATTAGAGAGCTTGTGGTAATAAGGGCCGACGAAATTAGGTCAAATGAACCGCTCTTACCAAATTAGCTAAAGAAACGTATTACATTAAATTTTAACTTAAGCTTTGTCGTTGTGATGATAAAATAATATGTTATTAAACTTAAATATTTTTTTAATAGACCCCCTATAAAGATATCAAAAAATATAAATATTTGATTAAATTAAAGTAAGTGAATTGAGCTAAAAAATACAGTCGAATTGATAATCTCCTTTTCTTACAGAAGTCGGTTAAAAATAAAAGTATTTATTCGTAAACCAGAACAAGTTTAAAAAGTAAAGAGGAAAAGCGAGTGAGCGACACTTATATTTATGTTAATAAGGCACGTTTGAGTGTTCACGCTCTAGATACTTAACATTGCTCTTTGCATGTGCATTTAAAAATCACGTTTTATATATTATAATAGTAGATTCGTTGATATTGTAAATATTTTTTATTCTCTCTTCTAGTCTTATTACAGGGGGACAAATGTGTGTAAACACGGTAGTTTGTGGGTTCGATTTCCTCTGGCCTAAAAAAAAATTCTATTAATATTTTTAACTTTTATAATATGGGTTTATAAAAAAATTACCCATTCAGAATGCATTACTACTATTTGTTGAATAAAAATGTTGATATTTTTAGTATTATAAGATAATTACGATAACATTATTTCCGTAGAGATAGTGATTTTCGCGTATAGTGTACTTGATAATTATAATAATATGCTGATTACAGCATGAGGCTTCTGGACACTAAAATGAAAATAAAAAAGAAATATGTATATAAGTAGGTAGAAGAACTCTAGTGTCTTGACACTCCGTTCTGCTCTTCTCACCCGAATTCGAAATTATATGTTATTGTATGGCGGAATTCAATGCTCGCTTTTCTCTTACCAGAGCGGGATAACAAATATAATTCTTCCCTCGACTGGAAAGTGTATCTACAACCATTAAGTATACAGTGTCCTATTGCGCCAAAACAGCCTCAATAATGTTAATTTGAATAGGAGTCTAAAAAATAATATATAAAATAATAATTTATATATTTTTATAAAATGCAGAACTTTAAATATCTACAATTATATAGTTAATTATGTATCTTTTTACACATAATAATAAAATAGGTAAGACATTAATTATATGCAATTTAAATTTGCTGTAATGATTATATTTAATGGACTTTTTTACCCTAGATCGCTTGGGTTGACGCTATCACAGTGCAATTAGGAAATGTTTAGATATGTCTATACTCACGATGGTTCTGGGTTTGATTCTTAGATCGACAATCTAGTAAATTAGTGAGCTAGTAATGTTTACATTTAAATTATTACTATTTTATCCGTTGTCATACAACCCACAATTTTTCTAAAATAAGCGGATATTAGAGTGAAATTAAAGGAGCAAAGATCACAAATATTTTAAAAATTAGAAACTTTATTCAGAAGTTTTTAAATAAAGAAAATAATACCATAAAAGGAAATCGATAATTTTGTTAATCATGGCACGCAGCAGACGAGCACTTTTAATAAAAGTATTTATTATCATAAGGAATATAACATTTATATTGATCAAATGGAATGTTAATTGGTTGATAAATAGAATGTTGGTTAATATAACAAACAACTCATTTTCTTTTAGCTTTGTGCTATATCCTGCATATAGACAGAGGGAATTTAGTGTTAAGACACTCCGTTTCCAGATTTCCGCCCAGTTTTCGAGACATTGGTTGTTATGTGGCAGATCTCTACGTCACTCTTTGTCCTGTTACCAGAGCGAAGAAGAGAGAGATGAATTATTTAATTCATTTTCCCAGTAGAAATCGAACTCACAACGCTGGACTACGACAGATTTTATTTTTATAAGTTTAAAATATTTTATACTATAAATATTATTTTTAAATGTCTTTAGTCAATTTTATTTTAATAATTAAATTAAATATGTCGTAAATAATATTGTAACAAGAAGTCTTTTGACCTGTTATTTAATTATAATATATATAGGTAATTAAATAATCATTATCAATATAATATGTACTTCAATTAGAGTAATTAATTTTATTTGATTTTACATCGTAAGAGACTGGTTTTTCTTTACTTACATTACTGCTAACAATTTTAAGATAAGTATGGTTTCGCGGTTATCTTTTCAATGCCACAGCTATAGAGCAATGTTTTGTGAATAGAAGTTCCACCTGTCATGAATCCACGTGTTCCGAAAATCTCCGAAGACGCAACGAATATGTGCGAACGTAAATAGTCGAGGGCATTCAGCCATACGCTTCCAAGTTCCAAGCGTTCGCTCACAAACGATTTGTATTGCCAAATACCAAATACATATTATTTCTTCTTAACACAATATATTATAATTGAATTAAACTTATGTTATTTTTATATATAACCGCCGCGTAATTAATTATTACTTGTGTTTTTCCTCAAAATTGTACGATAAAGTTTTGTGTGGAAAGGTATGAAAATAATAATTTTTAAAAAAAATTTTTTCTAAGATATTTGGACTAAAATTTCGATATCGGAACACGTAATTTGTATATTGAGGAAGTCGTGATTACGTCCGTACCTGTGCCCCACCAGTAACGCTTCCAGCCCACTGACACCGCGCGAAACATAGCGCCACGTGCGACACTCGCAGTGGTTCGCGACCAACTGAACAACATTCCGTAATGCATACTTAAAAAAAAAGAAAATTAAAAAGATATAAAACTGACTATAAAAGGTTTTATTATAAGTATTATTGGAAAAGGAAAAAAATGTCTCTATGATAGAGCTCCTTCCTGCACAAAGGCAGCACATCCTTATTCAATTAATCTCTAATTAGGAACGAGAGTGCTCTTAATGTTGAGAGGATTTCATAGCAGCCTGTCACCAAAGTAAATGGAAATCTGACAGCTCGTTAGGTGCCACCGCCGAAGATATTTAGGTCAACCAAGAGCATAACGTTACCATATTACAACGTCTATCAATGGCTCAGTCGAAACAAATCTAAATAAGTTATATTATATTTGGTAGATGCTTATGAATATGTATGTTTTTTTAACTTAGGTGTATGAAACCAACGTTTGTAAATGTTTAAATGCTTAAGTTCAAGTTTTATTATGACCTCAGTTTGCGCATTTTATTAAGTGGCTTATTATTCTTAGAAGTGATTGTCATCTTTTTGGTTAGTTATGTAAAAGGGATAGAGCTGACATGCACATCCTAATAAATAAAATAAGGCTAGTGAAAATTATGTTTACTATCTTGTTTGTTATATATTTATGCTAATTATATGATTTCGTCTTTTCTTAAAAGTATATTAGAATAACCTGAAATAATACCACAGCCTAATATAAAGCCTTAATATAAGTGTTTAGTAATATATATTATTTAGGTAAGCTGATGATGAAAAGCACGTTTCCTCAACTCTTAACTGTTAAATTGGGTCTATGTACTCTCCACTTTAACTTGTAAAAATTATTTATGAACTAAATAAGAAAGTAGCTATTACTTAAAGCGCTGACGAAGTTGGTAAGACTTAATCGACAAAAAAATATATACCTTTTATATATAAAAAGACAATGTTGTAGTTTATTGAAGTTTTGCAAAAAATGTTAAGCTCCTCCTTATTGGAGTCGGTTCAAAGTTCGAATTATTCATATTAGTTTTAGCACCTTCATCTACGCTCTAAGTAATAGCTACATTTTTATTTAAAAATTTAAAAAATTAGCTTCACGCTGTATCCTGCACACAGCAGAGTAGGCAGAGCGAACTTAGTGTTAAGACACTCCGTTCCCCGTTTATTTCTTAACATTAATAGATAACTACTAAATACACCTAACAAAAGCTATAAAAATTATGAAAAGAAATCTTGCCACCGACTCCAAAAATAACGGATTTTAAATAGTAAATAATATGTATACAAGTATCAAGAAGTATAAGTTAGTTTTTGTTTAAGTTTGTCCATATGTTATTTTAAAAGAGGAATATTTTATTTAAAGCTTATTAATTAAGCTTTTGTTCAATTGTTCCATGTGAAGCAAAAAGCAATAAATGCAAATGCTGTTAGTAATTAGTAGACAACGGATTATATGCATTCGCATGTTTGCATATGCAAATGCATATAATTGTATTTTTACTGTACTTTTTTGTTAACCAAAAATCAAAACGAAAGTTTTTAACTTTTTACCCAATTAACATGGTTAAAAGATTAATAATTTTATGTTAATACTTTAATTAAAATATGTTTTTCGTTTCTTTTTGTGGCTAGTCTATTTTAATGTTTCGTCTACTTTTGGGAGAAATAATTAAATTAATAAACGATATGAAATCACGTTATTAGGTACTAAAATTATTGTCACACCCTAAAAGTTTTAAAACTGTTGTTAGTTACTATTTGAATTTGAATATGGAATTCAATTTGAATATATGAACCAGAGACATCTAGTGGATGCAATGTTACATATTTCATACTTCATAATATAGAGTTTAACATTTATTCACATCTAAATATGTTTATGTAAATTTATCATAGGTGGCTGTATATTATAAAAGCCTAACATACTTTTTTATGTTAATATGTTTTATATCAAAATAATATACAGGGTGGAAGAGGCAGCGCTTCTTTTACTGAAACTGCATATAGGGTAAAATATTTCAAACCCAGAATTAAAAAAATAATCAAGGCACCTCAACGGTTTGGACGTAGGATTTTTTTTTCATTTCACGATTTTTATCCATACCTGTATTTCGTGTCACGCACACATACGTATGCGACGTTGCCGCTTTGACAGGTAAGTGTGTGCGTGCCTATGTTATACTTTACAAATGGCGTTTTATTTTAAAACGATAATTTTATTATTTATTTTGTTTGAAAAAAAAACTTTTTCATTTTTGAGAATTATTTTTTTTCCGAATTATATTAGGCTTTTATAGAGTAGTTAAAACTGTGGTTTCATTTAAAGTGGCGCTGACAATTCCACCCTGTATAGTACTAGTGTACTATAAAGCTTAAAGCAGCTTTACTTTCTGTAAATTTCAAATTCAATCGGTACCAATTTAGAGATCTTTCCATACAAACTTTCAACCCCTATATCACTCAGTTTTAATTTTTTTTTAAATCCCTTCTTAGTGGACATCCAAATTTTACGTTTCGTTCAGCGGTTACGTTTGTGCGTGCATCTTACCTTAGTAAGTGGGAACCTGAAACTAAACACCAGTCTGAAATGAGAACTAAAATTACATATTTTAGTTCTCAAAGAAACAAAGTGCGACATAAACTACTGCTATCTAAAATATTATTTATGTTTACACAAATTAAATGTTAGAAGCATGTCTAGATTGTACTTATGATTAATATATATTTTTAAATATGCAGCACACATAACTAATGAGTACGTTAGTTAAACGCTATCACACAAAAATGTATGTATTTTAAAAACTAACTTCTTTAAAATATGGTTTTTTACCCTGACGCACTTCGTTGTCAGACATGTTTTATTAAAACCAATTAAATACTAGTGAGAGTTAACCCTGGCTAGGCGTAGAGCTCAAAGGTAGTTAAAATAGTGTTTGAAAATAATTGCACAATTTATTTATACTTCATTTTTGAGTTAAAAGATAAACTTTTGCGGCTTTTACTTTACTTTTTAAATACTATTTTATTAAATTAATAAATTATATAAACTATTTTTGTCAATAGTATTTGGCCTAAATATTGTACATGCGATGAATCATTTTTATATAACACAAAAATCCCCATTGATACAAATAAAAAAAAGATATGAATAAATTAATTTTTAACAAAAACAAAAACCGACTTCTAACAATGAACTAAAAAGTGAAAAATAATTATACAAAGATTTTATAATTTTGAAGTCGGTGCCAAGTAGAACAAACAGGCTTAGTAATTAGATATTGTAGTAAAGGTGTTGTAGCATTTGCTTGACACCGACTTCAAAATTATAAAATCTTTGTATAATTATTTTTCACTTTTTAGTTCATTGTTAGAAGTCGGTTTTTGTTTTTGTTAAAAATTAATTTATTTTACGATTTTAAGTGATGGGTAGATCTTAAAATGATGCTTCTTAAACGAGTGGTGATGGTGGTGGTAGTGGTTGTCAACGAGTGGTTGTGGTTGTCCCATGTAAAACTTCATTTAATTAGGGATTATTTTTGTGCAAAGTAACATTTTGGTATATTGACAAGAACACACATAAAAAGTATTCGGGCGAATTGGGAATCTCCCTTTTTTGAAGTTGGTTAAAGATGAGAACATCCTCTTTTTTGAGGTTGGTTGAAAAGAAATGCAACGATCAGGAATCTCACTTCTGACATCAATTTAAAAAGTTTTTGGTTGTAACTATTACAGTATAATCAATTTTTACCAAAAAAAAACAAACTTTCTCAATTTTCTCCGGATCCCATAATCGAAACCTAACCAAACTTTCACCAAATTATCCT